>CM021101.1:50667318-50705610 GCA_007115665.2 Sequoiadendron giganteum | reverse complement strand
GAGAGAGAAGAGATAGAGAGAAGTAGAGAGGGGAGGAGGGAGGCAATGTAGGGACGAGATAAAGGGGTGAGAGAGAGAGAGAGGGGAGAGAGAGAGAGGAAGGGGGAGAGAGAGAGAGAGAGGAAGTGGAGAGATAGAGAGTAGAGAGGAGAGATAAAGATGATACAACTTGTTGACTACTAAAATTTGACCTCCTGATTACTGAAATTTGAATTGCTGATTACTGAAATTTGACTAAGTCTTGAATTTTTAAGATCTTCCAAAAACTAGAATTTGCATTATAATTCCTAGAGATTTGAAACCACTCTCAAACATCCTACCTATATACATGTAATATAAATTAAAGTATAAGAAAGTAAATTTCCATATGTAAATGTCAACTTATACTTAAATGTTTATTTCATGTATATAGTTTCCCTAGAAGAGAAAGCGAAAATAAAAGAGTTTAGAAAAATGCATTCCAAAATTCATTGAAAAAATAAAGAGAACTCACACATATTCACTCATTGAAAAATTCAAGCCATTTAGCACATGCTAAATTTGGCGCTCGCCAAATAGGCTCGGTATTACCAAGCCTATTTAGCGAGTGCAAAATTTGGCTCTCTCCAAATTTGGTGAGCGCAATATGGCCTATTACGAACATTTTTTGAAATTTGGCATCGAAATTGTGTCATAGATTGGTGCACTTACCCTAAAGTTTAATTAAATATTTAATTACATTAAATATTGAAGGTTGGTTGTTATGTAAATAAAGGACATATTTCCTAGGTCAAACTCTAGAAATGTGCATGAAAGATTCAAGATGACAAACACTAGTGATGAAAATATGTTAGCTTTGAGTGATTAAAATATAATTGATATGTCAATAATGCTTAGGAAATGAGGAGATGATAAAATGAATGTAATGTTAGTGTGAAAAGAAGCATTATTAAACTACTTAGCTTTTAGCCTACTTAGTAAATTCCTATTCAAATTACACTTACGTACACTTGGATTTTAAGTAGAATTTTGTATCACCTCATGTAAACTCACCAAGTTTCCCAACACTTGTCCATAGTGTCCAAAACTTGTTTCATACTTGGTGTAGTCAGATTTTGACTTCTAACTTCTCACCTCTTCATCTTTGCCTTTATAAGCAAAGGCCAATTCGTACATTTTACAACACATGCAAGTATGAAATTTTCTCATTTTACATATTCTCATTTACGAATTGTTTTGAGTTTGTAATAAGATCTTGGCTACTCCAACATGGTATCAAAGTAAGCCTACAAATCCAATCTCTTCTTAGATTTATCATACATTAGCTAATAATTATTTAATCTTTAATTAATTATTAGTCTAATTTATTCTTTACACTTAAGCTAAACTTTGGATTGCTTTATTAATTGATTTATTGTTAGATCCTTATGTCTCATCTCATGCGATGTTGACACTTTTCATGATTTGATCCCTTTCTCATTTAGGGATTTTCTCTTATAAACATTCAACCCTCTTTGTACCCATGGGGGGGTACCCAAGGGTACTGTACCTTCCACATGTGGCAAGGTGGCCCTTGGGCCCCATCCCACATGGGGCAGCAGTTCCAAGTGGGTACCACACCTGCAATTTGGCAAGGCAGACCTTCCTTGGGCCCTACACCAATCAATCTTTTTAATATAATACTTTTTAAAAATAGGTTTTTTTTATTATTTTTTTTTCTCCATAAAATAATACGCTTTTTTATTATTTTTTTCTCAAAAAATGTATTTAATCATTTTATTCTCAAAAAAATATAAGTGTTTTTTATATATTTTTTATTAAAAAATTTAATAGTTTATTTTTTCTGGTTCTTTTAACTTTAAAATAAAAAGCCAGGTTTTTTTGCTTTTCTTTATGCAAAATAATGCACTGTAATTGGAGTAGTTTTTTCCAGCACTACTAAATTGGCAGACCTCTAGATTTGGAGGTTTTTTGACAAATTTAGCGGAGATCACCTTTTGTTCTACTCAGATCCTCTTCGTTGGGCTTTTTCACTTTTGCACTTCAACTTCCAGAGGCCATATCTTGGCCATATGGTGGTCTTTTCACATGCAATGTTTTTTGAAATGGGGTGAAATTTCATGCTCTTCCTAGTGGTGTATGTATTTTCCAGTTTTGACTTCTAGTTTTTCTCCAAAATTTTGTTTCCTCAATGTTGTAGCTATTCAGTTTTCATTTTTGAGACTTCAACGAGCCATATCTTCTACATCCACACACATTTTTGTGTACCATTTTTTTTGAAAGTGCATGTTTTTTTGTGTACTTCATCATGGTGCTATCTGTACACCTAAATTTGACCACTTATATTTAATTAAATTTATCTTTTTTCATCTAAATATCATTTTATCCACATTAGTTAAATAATATTGCTATTATTTAATTACCATTTTTAAAGTCCTCTAAATACCTAAGGTATTTAGTTAAATAATTAAATACCTTACCCGTATCCCTTTCTTCTAAAGAATTAAAAAAATAACCCATTTATTTAATTCCCCTTATGTCCCACCTAGACTTAATCCTAATTCATCCCCCAATCCCATCATTAAGGATGTGCACATTCCTAATCCATGATCTTAGGAGGTGTCACATCCTCCAATTTTTGCAAGTTGGCTCCTAATCATCATTAGCCACCTAACCCTCTTCTAATCTATCATTAACTAGTCTAATAAACCCCCTTTGGTCAACTCTTGTCACATCACAATGAAATTTTTAATTCCATTTGCAATCCCCATGTACTTTCCAATGGAATTTTAAATTCCATTTATTCACCCAAGACTTTTCAAGGAATATTTTATTCCTTTTATCTTCCCCATGCATTTTAAAAAGGAATTTTTAATTCCTTTTGGTCAACCTTTGATCTCCACCCTTGATCTCTTGTCCTTGGCCAAGATTGAATCTCGACCATTCATTCCATCTCCCTTTGCTAAATGACTAACACTTTGCCATTTTGCAACCTTAGCCAAGCAACAATCATTCTCATTAACACTCTCATCCACATTCATCCAAAACCTAACATATTCACACACATTCATCCAAGAACCCTAATCACATTCATCCTCAATCTCACAACCCATTTCCAATTTCTCAATCTATAGCCATCCTTGCACCCAAATCAAGCACATGCCATTATGCTGTCGAAATCGATCCAAGAGTGCACATAATCGAACGATCAATAGGGCCAATAAACCGATCAACATGGACAAGGTAACATCGTTCCTTCTCTTGCTTTTTGTTCAAGTTCAATTTAGGCCTAATCTTGAGGTGTTATTGTGTTTAATTCTTCCTTGCATTTCATCTTCATTTTTCACTCTAGGCTAGGGGATTTTCAATCCACACATTTCTAGCATGCTCGGTGGGACCCATGTCACAGGTCTGTTCTTTCACATCCTTTTTTGTTTGAATTTTGCAGGTTCATATTGTAGTTACAAAGGTGAAATTTCCCAGAGGGGCGATCCTGACTGTCCACAGAGGCAAATTTTCCTAGAGGGGTGAACCTGCCTCACTACTTGGGCAAACCTACTTCTTTGCAGGGGCAAACCTACTTGGAGGGGTGAATCTACTTCCTAGCAAGGGCGAATCTGCTTCTCAGGAGGGGTGAATCTACTTCCTAGCAAGGGCGAATCTGCTTCTCAGGAGGGGTGAATCTGCTTAGATAACCAATTCTACACATCAGAATAGGCGAATCTCCCACTACAACCAGAGGGGTGAACCTGCCTTGATAAAGAGGTGAATCTACCTACTCTATAGGGGTGAACCTACTAAAAAGGGTGAATTTTCCTGCACTACAAGGGTGAACCTGCTAAAAAGGGTGAATTTACTTTTTCTACAAGGGAAAATCTACTAAAAGGGGTGATTTTGCACTCTTACTTGGGCGAATCTACCTCACACAGAGGTGAATCCGAGGTAAACCTAAAAACTGTCTTTTACGGTTTGAAATCTTTTGGCTTCAATTTCGTGTACTAATCTGCTAAATCATTTTGTTGGTGAGTGTTTTTGGTTTAGCTAATGGTTGGTGTAGATGTCCCTTGTTTGTCCAAGACTGGTGGTATGAGATTTCTAACGCTTTTTTGCAGGATGAACGATTGAAGAACATTAGTTAGTTGTTTTCATACTAGTTAGGCATACATAGATCTAATTAGAGGGTTAATTAATGGTTTCATGTTCTTGTGAGTGTGTTCTTGATGTATCCACTCCCCTTGCTCCACCTGGTGATCTTGGGTGATGAGAAATCGTAGCTCACTCATTTCCAATCGAGTCTTCTTAGGAGGTGTTAGGTCATCTAAGCTCTCCACTTGTGCTACATGCAAGCCTGGGGACCAACAAAAACATCTAGCATCTTCTTCCCTTAGCGAGACCTTCCTGGGATTTCATCACCCAGGGGATGATCCCAACCACGTGTTATTGAAGGGGTATATAAAGGGGGGAGAGTGAAATTTGTACCTCAATCGAGTCACGTCATCTCTAGAGGAGTGTTGAAGCTAGGGTGATACCTAGATAAGACATGAAGAGTTTGTCTAAGTTTCCAGTACCTCGTTGGGGCTCCTGACTCATGCTTGTGATAGGCTAGTGTTCACGGTTGTGCTGCACATACTGTGCATATATCAGGGACTCACGGAATAGCGTTGTTCAACCTAGGTAGATAACCTTGCACTAGTTCTAGGATCATGTTTCCTGGAGTATCTTCTTTTCGGTTGAGTCAATCCAGCCTCTTGTCTATTATTTATTGTGTCTTCAGTCCTTTGTCATAATCTTCATCCAGTCCAAGTCATTTTCCCTCACCTGTCTTTGCTCATTCCCTAAGAACAGGTGATTTTTTTACCCTTGTTGGGTGATTCTACTCTCCAGTTTGGGTGAATCTACCACCAAAGGCAATCTTTCTCAACTTCTTGGGTGAGTTTTCTTCCATTTTTGGGTGAATCTACCTTTTGGGGTGAATTTTCCTTTATAGAGGGGTGAATCTGCATTTCCTACTCCATTTGGGACCCTATTCGGGTTCGTTTTGGTTTTCGTTCGACTATTTTTATACCCGTTCTTCATCCAATTCCATCTCTCAATCTCTTTAGGTGTATCCATTCATCCATTAGTGGTCCTATCATCCCTCTAGATCTCCATCCAGATCCTTTTAGTCGAATCCATTCATCCATTCCTCTATCTCGTTCTCCACCTAAGACCCCATTCGGGTCTGTTTTGGTGTCCGTTCGACCGTTTTTCAGCCCCATTATCCATCATCATCCTTATTCTGACTCTTTTAGGCATATCCGATTATCCATGGGTGGTCTCATCCTTTGTCTAAGTCTTCATCCGGATCCTTTTAGGTGAATATGTTCATTTTGTCCGTTGTCTCGTTCGCTGTCCGGGGGCCCGTTCGGGCTCATTTTGGTGTTTGTTTAGTTGTTTTTTGTCCCATTCTTCATTGAGATTCATTTAGGCGAATCCAATTATCTGTTGATAGTCCTATCCTCCTTCTGAGTCTCTATATGTTTCCATTTAGATGAATTCATTCTTTTCATCTACTATCCCCTTCGATGTTCAAGGCCTTGTTCAAGTTCGTTTCGGTGTCCATTTGGTTGTTTCCTATCTCGAGCTTAGTTCAAGTCCCTGTTCAAATCTATTTAGGCTAAGTTTTCATTCCCTTAGGCAATCCTCAGAGTCACACCTATTTTTTCTTCAGTCACCCTTACCTGTTCATCGATCACATCTACCTGTCCTTTAGTGTCTTTAGTTGTTTAGGCGAACCTGTCAGCTATTTGGGAAAAATTGTAGTTCTTCTTGGGCGAATCTACTCCCAAGGGTGATCCTACTTTGTTACTTGGGTGAATCTGCTCCTAGGGGCAATCCTGCTCTACTGCTTGGGAAAACCTATTAGCTATGTAGGCGAACCTGTGAACTGTTTAGGTGAACTTACAGGTGTTCTTGGGTGAATCTATTGTCATGGGTGATTTGGCCTTTCTGTTTAGGCGAATCTACTATCTTGGGTGATTCTACCTTTCTGTTTGGACGAATTTGCTATCTTAGGCGATTCAGCCTTTCTATTTGGGAAAATCTACTGCCTTGGATAGTTCTATCTTTTTGTTTGGGAAAATCTACTATCTTGGTCGAATATTCTTCTCTATTTGGGAAAATCTACTATCTTGGGCGATTCTACCTTTTTGTTTGGGCGAATCTGCTACCTTGGGCAATTTTTCCTTTTTGTTTGGGTGAATCTGCTATCTTGGGTGATTCTACATTTCTGTTTGGGTGAATCTGCTATCTGGGGTGAATCTTCTTCTTTGTTTGGGTGAACATGCTCCTAGGGGTGAATGTGCTTCTTTGCTTGGGTGAATCTTCTTCTCTACTTGTGCAAAATTTAGGCTAGGGGATTTTCACTACACACACTATCAGTTCCTCTCTTTTTGTCAGAGAATTTTATTTTAAGTTATAGTCATTTTTTGGACTTTATGGCCTCACCTTGCATGTATTTATCTTATGTAAACGCACTAAAATAAAGTGCCACAATGTGTGTTGCATTATGGGATTTTTCACATCACTTTGTGCCTTATTGTGCTCACACTATTTTATAAAGTGCCATGAGGGTTTATGTTTTCCTTTGTTTTCCTTCATACCTTTCTCATGCATGTGTGACTTTTGTTTTCACACCCTTTATATCTGCTTGTACTTTCATTTCTACACATTCAAATGTTCTTGGTTCTTCTTCATCCACTACATTCAGGCATTCAGTTTTAGTGTACCTGTCATACCTCTCCCTTGTCAGCATTACGGGGTGGTTTCTACTGTTGGTGCTAATGCTTCCTTGGTTTTGTTGGAGTGAGCTATGTGTACATTATTTGTTCCTATGTACTAGGCAGATGTAGTGGCTGGTTACCCATGCATTTCGATGAGATGGAGCACTTACCATATGGACACTCTTGCATTCCTATTTTGGAGGCGACCTTCCATTTTCACATGATCAGTTCTTCAGAATTTTGGTAATTTTCAAATCTGTATCTGTGAGTTCTAGGAGTTTTCCTTTGTTGGCCATCGGATTCAAGTAGTGTCATTGGGGGCACTCATACACATTATTGTCTTCTTGATCTTGATCATCATCTGTTTCAATGAAGGTTCTTATTTCAACATTTCAGCAGTGATTCTTTGATAGTGTTTGCAGCATCTTCATGCTTTAGTGGTGTTCTTTGTTCATCCTTTGTTCCTATCTTTTGGGACAGCCTTGCCTTGTTTGGAGTCTTCTTCAGTCCTTCACTTGGATTTTATCTCTTTTTGGAGTAGATTTCTTTCCCATGAAGTTTTCTCTATTTCTTCGCATTATAGAGATCTTTTGTTTATACTTGGGCACCTTACATGGCCTTGTTTGTCGGGACACATCATGCATTCTTTTTAGGGTTTTTAGCTACTCCCTAAGTTCTTCTTAAGGGGGGGTGTTAGAGTTATAAGCACTTCAACCCTCTTTGTAATTATCTCTCGGATATTATCTGGAGCTTTCATATCTTCTTCAAAGTCTCTTGATGTAACTTTTCCTTGTTGATGAATATTGCACATATTGTTTTGTAGATCTCTTGTGTGGAAGGTGTAATTTTTTGTTGTTTGATCCTATGGGTCGTGGTTATGTGCTTGTTTCACAATTATAACATCTCTTTCTCTCTTGAATTCGTGAGGGTCATGGGAATCAAAATTCAAACAATGTATTCTATAAGATAACTGACATCATGGTTGTGCTCAAGAGGGTTGAGATGAATTTTGATACATAACACTTGGGCATTCAAAGATTTTTTTTTGTTTTTGAGTTTTTTGGGCCCAACCATGGAGGTTTGTATGAAAATTTGTGTAGATTTGTATGAGAATATTGTCTAATGTACCATATTTTATCAACATACTAGTATGCATAAATTTCTTGATCTATGTGTTACACTAGCTTCTACGCAACATATTTTTAATAGTTTTCTCTTTTTAATAATTTTTTAATAATTAAAATTTACCTTTTTTGATTGCTAGTACAACTACAGGGGCCAGAGAATATTTTTTTAGTGTGTCACCAAAAAGTGAGGACTTTTTCACTTTTCGCTGATTTGGACCTTTGCCTATGGATTTTTGACCATTTTCAGCCTCTATTTACCTCTTTCCAAGCCTTGTGCAGAAGTGTTGTAAAGTGTTGCGAAACATTTTCATGCTCTCCTAGGCTTTCCATCACTTAATCAATACATTATTATGCCAAAATGACCCCTTAATCCTCATACAAGAATTAACTTAGAGTGTTTTATTGAGACAATCTCGAAGAACATAAATAATAATATTTTAATCTCCAAAAAATAGTTAAAAATGCTTTGGTGGACTAGGTCGCCACCTTGGGCAACCTAGTCCCATCTGAAAATAATTTTTAAATTTAAACTTAATTTCTATAAGGATTTTAGTCTCTAAACCCTAAGGTTGGTCAGTATGATGTTATTTTGGGAAAATTAGGGCATAACTTGTATAAGGGTATGTGCAGGATCATGATGGGCCAAAAAGTGGCGATATGTAAGTGATATGATGACCCATGTGGCTGACGACTTTTTTTTAACCCAAAATTGATGAAACGAAAAGGGTTTTTAAAGGAGATTCTAAGCTTTCCAGCATATAAATTATTCTTTAATTTGAATTTAATAAATAATTATTATTCATTTTCTATTTGAATTATGAAAAAAGTCCTAATTGATAGTCTGATTGAAAAACATCTATAACTTTCAAACGGTATCATATTTTTTAAATCCAAAAGATAAGTCACATTCTATGCTTTGCATACTAGGATTTTAAAAAAAAAATGAATTTCATAAATTTTTGACCAAGTTAAGGTGGTTAGACAGACGAGTTTTTACATTTTTAAAAAGTTGTAATAAAAAAATCATAATTAGTTATTTTACTTATAAAAAAATTATAAAAAAATATGCATCACATCGGGACATGAGTCCTCTACTTATATGTAAAATCTTATAAAAAATAATTATCATTTAATTGTGGTTAGGGTGGTTAGACAGACACCTACTTCTTATTTTTACCCTGAAATTTAAGTACTACTGCATTGAAATTTGAAATTTTGACCAAATAGATTTTAAAAAATAAAATAAAGGTCTATACTATTTTAGAATCTAAATTTAATTTTCTACAGATTCTATTTTTACATGTTTTTGAAATAATATAGATAACTTATTCAAATTTTTACGTCAAGTTGCCTAACTTTGATTTTCTGAGTTTTCATTGCCACTTAAGGCCCTATTTTTTCCATGATGATCCTACACATACACATAAATAAGCTCCAAAACCCCAATTCCTCATTATGCACCCTCATTTTCACTTCTCCTCTCTCTCATCAATTCTCTTCCTCTCAAGCCAGCTAGGGTTTGAGTAGTCTAAGCCAACAAGACATCTCTTAAGAGGCATTCAAGGGTTGAACCATTGCTGCAACACAAGGTCTATCATCAAGGCAAGGTAAAACTGCATTACTCATTTTTTTCATTCTTTCTCACATTATTTCATCTCTTTGTTTTAATTAATCAAAAGGGGCTTGACCAAGGTAAGCCCCCATACTCTAACAATCAACAAGATTCCCTCTTTGTGTGATTTGTAGGTCTTTTAGGCAGATTTGGCAAGGAGTCAAGGTAGAAGAATCTTCAACAAGTTTTCCAAGCTCTCTGGGGTTGAAGAAACCCTAGTTGAAGCTTGGAAGACTTCCACAAACCAAAAACTTCATTTTCGGGATCAGACACCTGAAGGAGCAGAAAGTGCAGGTCGGGGGCTTCCATTTCCACTCTTTGATTTTCAAAAATTCAGAAGAGGAATAAGTGGTCAACAATGGCGACCTAGTCCCACTAAACCTATTTTTCAAAGATTTTGGTAGGTTTGGACACCCTTTTGGCTGAAACGGGCTTTGAAATAGTTTTCCAAAATTTTCCAGAAAAAAGGACTAGATCACCCCATTGGGCACAAGTGTCCCTTTCAACTTCAACATCAAAATCAGTAGTATTTCCAGCCCCTACAAGCTTCCAAGTGCACACCTCTTCAATCTTATCCTTTTTGTAATAGTTTATGTATATTTCTTAGGTTATTTTGTATATACTTGCATATCACAATGTGTATTCTAGCATAGTTGCATTCTTAGGTTTTACATTCATAGTTAGTTTCTTTTATTTATTTCCAACATTCAAACACACATTCTATCACACACAATATCAAACCCCCTTCCTCTTTGAATGAACCCTAAAATGGAAAGGTGTGAAAGACAAACATTATCCCATTAGTTAGCTTCTAGGGTGAAAAACCCTAGAAGTTCATTGGGGAATCATCTTTCCCCTTCTTCATTTTTGTTGGTTCAGTTAGTTTTGAGAATATTTTGTCCCTTCACCATTGACCTATTTTGATTTTTGACTTAGCTTTAGGAGCCTCATTCTCAAGCATATAGACATCTTTTTGAGTGATTTTTTAAAATTCTAGATATGTATGTTTTCATCTATCTAAAGGTATGATTATTTTTTTAGTATGATGTATAATTTTGAAAAAAATAAAATTCTCAAAGGACACCCTGCATAGTTCCCATTTTTGGAGTTCAAAGGGATCATTTGGGCTCACATAAAAAATAAAATTAGGTGCTATTTTTTTTAACCTACATGATTTTTTGAGCTCTACATAGTGGTGATGTTAGTTTTTCATCAATGTATTCCAAAATTTTAAGTTTTGAGTATGTCTCTTTTGAGGTTTTATACATCAATTCCACTCTGTGGAATATATAATGCACTAATATAATGTGTCATATCATTGTATCCTTTTAGGGGGTCATTCTTTTATTAATAGGAGTTTTCATTTTTTATTTTTGTCATTTTCTTAAGGTTTGAAAGGAATAGTTGATACATGTCTTCATTATCCACATGATGACATAAACTTATAAGAAATCAAAACAATAAATAAGTTTGTAAATTGAATTCATATAATGTACCACAACAACTAAATATGTGTTTCTTAGGGATGGAATTTGGCACTTACACTAAACTATAACGTATTATGGGGGGTTGTGTAGTACCTTGATTTACCATCACATCAGTGGATCCTTATGATTATCACCTCATGCGTGTGTGCTTGGATGTACACCCTTTTTAGTTTATTGTACATCTTTTTGGGCTTGATGCTAGGTCTACATTCTTATGTGCACCTTTGTGCATGATTTTAATTAGTCTACCTATACCTCTTCCTCTTCAACATTAAGGGGAGAATTATAATAGTTTTATGTTAATGCTTCCTTGGTTTCAAGGGAGTAGTGGAGGGACCTTCTACTTTCAGGGAGTCTCGTAGAAGTTCTATCTTTCTCTCCTATGGGGAGATTATTTCAATGGAACATATTTTGTGAGATTCTATTACTTATGTAGAGCATTATGATGCACATTTTAGTAGTGTACTTCATGTCACCCATACATTTTTTGGTTGTACTCTAAAATCATAGTACTATCTACCTCTTCAACTTCATAGAGTTTGATTTCCTTTGTGTTATCTATGTATTCATAGCTGAGTAGTGTTCTATAGGCGAGCACTCATGTAGTTTTTTGTATCTCTTATCTTGATCTACATTTTTTAGAGGTTCATTATTTCTAACGGACACTAATTCATCTTTGAAGAAGTTTACAACTTCGACAAGCTTAAAAAAAAAATCATCATGTTCCTATCTTCATGGGAGAAATTTTTAAGAGGTTGTATCCATCTCTTTCTCCTTTTTGAAGAGAATTTTTATTCCCATTGAGTTTTCTCCTTTTCTTCATTTATGGGAGATTACTATTGTACATGAGTACCTTATTAAGCCTTGTTGTTGGGACTCATCCTTTTAGTGCTTAGCTTACTCTCTAAGTATCACTTAAAGGGAGGTGTTAGTGTGAAAAGAGGTATTCTTAAACTAGTTAGCTTGTAGCCTACTTAGTAGAGTCTTATTCACGCTACAGTTTTAAGCTCATGTAGAGGTTATCTAGACTTTTGTATCAATAATGTAGACTCACCAAGTGTCCAACATTTTCCATAGAGTCTTACACTTGTTTCATTCTTGGAGGGGTAGTCAAAGCTTAACTCCTACCTTCTCACTTCTTCATCCTTGCCTTTATAAGAAAGGCTCATTTGTACATTTTGCCTATCTCATTTTTGGATTATTTTGAGTTTGCAAGCAGATCTTGGCTGCTCCAACATGTAAGTTGATGCCTTCAAGTACCCACCATATAACACCAAATCACACAAACATGTACTTAGTCAACTTAGGGAATGAAAATAGTGGATGGTAGTCATGCAAAATTTGAATTTGAATTTTGATAAGACAGTGATCAAGTTCACAAATATGAAGTTAATCCCACAAATAGGGAAATGACATTGGGTGTACAAATGGTTAGATCTAGGCGGATACTATTCATTTTGGGACATGTATCAACAGGCATAATAAATATGTGGTCTAGGTAAATGTATTGAATTGCATGCATTTAAGGATAAATTAGGCTTGGCTTTGTATGAATGTATGTGTATAAGGATAATTAAAGGTTAACAGAATAAACCCAACTTCATACAAAATTGTGTCATTTATCAATATACATATCAAGATATTCCCTCAAAATAGATACAAAACTAAATAAGTAATAATTCAAATATACAAATCTCACAATTACAAAATAAGTTTTGGTTATCTTATTTTTTTTTAATTCTATGATGTAACTCTATATTCTATAAAAAAATTAAGCATCACCCTTGTGAGCATCACCTAGATGCAATGAGTGTGACTCGAAAAACTACACGGTTGAATCTTGATAGCAATGCCATATAAGATTTATATTAAACATGTTGAAAATAAAAACAATAAAAACTGTATTAAATATTCAAAACACAATCTTTTATTAAAATTATACTAAAATTGACTCATACTAAATAATATGTACCTTAATAACATTTATATCCCACTTCACATTGAACAGCAAAATCCTTTGCATGATGAAATACAAAACATAAAGATAACCATTCTCAAAATTTACAAATTATATTCTCAATTTTAGTGGAAACAAAATAATCCCATTAAAAAAAATAGATAAACTAATAAAACAATTTAAACAAGCTTTTTATAAATTGGATGGAGCAGAAACCCTCTTATTTTCCAAACCGAGGGCTAGTTAGTGAATATTTTACACCTTAACATAATGTTCAACAATGACTGTCATGTTGGGATAAACCTTCCAACCAGAAATAACCGCTACAGCGTGTCCACCTAGCCGTTTGCTATAAAAGTTAGTAATTCTGGGTCCTGCCCAGAAGTAATGGGTTCTGCCATATTCACATGTAGTACAACAATGAAACGCCTGTATTATAATATTCTGTTTTCACATTTATTTCGAACAATTAAGACAACGTAACCTCCTTTGCAACTATTAAAAGGCCAGATATTGCATTTCATATCATTCGTTACCCTGAGCAAGTTGCACAAAAAGTAGAATAACTTCGAATTAGGTCAGAGCAGGGAAGCAAAACAGATATGGGTGGATGTTTTTCTGCTTCTGTTAGCGATGCCCCTGCCAAAACAGATATGGGTGTATGTCTAAATTTTTTTTATTTTTTTTTCTTATCTATTATATATATAGTTCTATATCTTCAATATCTGAAGTATGTTGTTCAAGAACAGTGGTTATTTCCCTTTCTGTACGCAGAACATCAATTTGGGTATTACTCCAGGAGTTATGCCAATGGGTTTTGGTAACAGTAGAGGAGATAAAGCTCTTGGGGGTCAGCTGCATTCTAGTAATTATACTTCTACTTCATTTCCTTACGTTATCACCATACAATTCCCAGGCAATATCAACAACAAAATTTGCAGTATTGAAGTAATACCAGGACAACACAAATTGTATGTACACAACCAATTGCTTTCTTCCATTAAACCTAAAAATTCCGACTTTGTTTTTAAGATATTGTACTTTCTGACTACGATGTTTTGTTACTTTGCAGAATAGGTATTGAGACCTTCGTAATAAACGTGAAGATTTTGCGAGAAACCGGATTGTGTCAAGTTAGAATTCTCGTTTGCTTCCTGGCCTCTACTCCAGAAGATATGATTATGTTACTATTCTAATCACACGGGGGCCTACGGAGCATCTTTTGCTTTTGCTTTATCTTTACATTTGGTCTTCTTTCTCCTAAATCTGGCTTCAAGATCAATGATAACTACAGGATATAGTTTTTGTCATGCGTTTTATGAATCAAGACGCCTTACTGTATTAGCATCTGGATCTCAGGTTAGCTTCTGAAGCTTTTGTACTACATAAATCTCATAAATAATGTGCTTGTTTTCTTATTTCAAAACCTAGATTTGGTTGTATCTATATGGAGGATTTTATGTCATTCACGACATTGGTGGAAGGTTGAATTTATTCGTCATTGTAATAAATCCGATGATGTTTCTTTGATTGAGATTGGTTTTTCTTTCTTAAAAAATAGGATGATTCAGTTGTGTCAGACTTTAATTTCACTTTAGAGCTCTTTGGATCTCTTTCACTATAGTGTTTGTTTTTCGAGGACCTTTCTAGTCTTAATACTAATTTCATTGTGAATTCTAATTTCATATTGTTGTAGCCTCTCTTAATGTATAAGGTTTGGGGATCTTTTCAAAGCTCCCTCCTAATTCTGATAAAAAACTATTTAGGTGAATTCCTATTAAATTGAATATGGAAGCAATGAAGAGATCTGTCATTTGAAATGTGGCCAAACAATCTCATGGAATGCTTCTTGTACTTATATGGCTCAATGAAGGATTGAAGTGATACTCTCACATCTAACTGAGGTTTCATCTCAAGTATATATTATAAATATTTGCGGAAATAAATGACTCATTAGTGGTGTACTTTGAGCTCACGTTACATAATATGGCACTGCTGTCAGAAATAACTGTATAACATAGAGTGTAAATGCTTCGTTACATTATGCATGTAATTCTCCTACGCATTCTCCGACGTCATTATGAGGGTGCTCATGAACAGGTGGGAGTTACGCAAAGCAAGGAAAGGAATTTGAAATACTGCAACCGCAAGCAAGACAAAGTGGTAATGAATATCCACGATCAGAAAATGCTGCGAATATTTTAATGCTGGTGGTTTTATGAATTTAATAGAGTATTTAGTTTAAAAATTTAACGAATTAATAAATAATTTTTTAATTTTTTTTTTAACAGATAATTTTTAGTAAAATTTTAATTTTACCAGTTCAAATCTGCAGTTTTAAAAGATAGGGGCTGTTATTTTTATGAAAAAAATCCAATTAATCTTGTGAAACCTCTGCTCCATGAAAATAGACTCTGAAGCTTCTTCGTTGACCTCACCCTAGCTAAGGTGAAAAAGGAGTTCTCTTCCTTGTTTTAGTTGTAATTATTGTCATGTACACTCCATGAGATTGAAAATTTAACTCTTTTCTTTTGAAGCTCATTTCTTGTTAAATTTGAGTGAGTTACCTATCTTTCTTGAGACCATCCAAATGAAACTTGTAGGTAATTAATTTCAAAATTAAATTATTTGTCAATCCGTTCTTGGTCTGCTAGTGAAGTTGAATGGTTCTCAATGAGCCCACCAGAGATTGAGTCTTGCTGAGTGCAAGTCTCTGACATCATAAGAGATGAGGCCGGGATCACGATACCCCTCAGTCTTTGACTTAACGGAAGAGATTTCAGCCTATGACTCCTGCTCCCATACGAAATAGTTTAAATGAATCTGAATTTGATGTAAAACCCTCTGCACTAAAAAATTAATTAATTAATTGTGTCTTTTTTAAACGAAATTTTAAATTCGAACCCTCAATGATGAAACCCCTTGTTGACGTGACTAAAAGATAAAAACTCTCTGGATTGCATTTTAATTTGAGAATGAAAACCCTAAAACCAAGTGGAATAAATTGTTTCCGTTCGATGCTAATTCATCGTGGCAAGTTTGGGCAATGTGTTGGAGAGGGAGAATTCTATATTGTTGTAGTTTGAGCTTGCAGACATTAAGAAATCATAAATTTCTGCCTATTATCTTCTAGACGGTCAACAACTTCTTTTCTGATTTAAAATTAGTGTTCTATTGCTACCATCTCTATTTTGTAATTTTGTTCCTATCAGCGGCGGGCTACCTCATAATCTAATGTTAAAACCTGAATGATCTTTAATAAATGCCGCAGGGTTTACTTCAGTGATCTGATCTTATATTATAATCTTAATTGCCTTGTATAATTCGTCTGGGGCAGCAAACTTTGGTATCAAATTGATCAGTGATTATTTTGCCTATCCAATGAGTGCTAACCTGTTATGTGGTACAAAGTACCTTGATTATTATTTACTGATGATTGTATAAGTTACAAGCAGCATTTAATCAGGATAAGGCAAGCAGACTGAGAGATCATTACATTGTCCTGCCATGTTTACCCCTCGAATTCCCTTGGACTGCGCTAATGTTAGGCTGTTATTATTGACTATTGTCTCTGGAGTTTATTATGGTCTGATCTTTCATAAATATAGCTGCTATCTTAACATTGACAATGATTTTATAATTCTGTATTGTTTAAATCTTCTTTAATTCTGACTAAAACTTGTTGAGTAACGATCATAAATATTTCTTTCTAGTCTTATACAAATTGATCCTATTGTCATCTTTTCAGGAACCTCTTTTCTTTTTTAAGATCCTCTAGTATTATTGTAATATAGGTTAGTGGTGGAAATCTATAATCATAATAAGTTATTGGATTCGTGTGTATTTATGAATCATTTGTGATTTCTATTAATGAATATGAATATTAGTGGTGTTATATATTAAATTTAATGTGCTATTTATGTTTTTAACTGATCTGGACTAATTTCTAGCTGGTAGAGTTGTGCAAGCAATATTGTTTGATTACAAATACCAAGACATAAGGTGAAGTGGATTCCAGTGTGTGTGTGAGATCATTATGCCAACCTAATGTTAAGACCTTGAGATTAACACTTTGCTTAAACTACAAATTCACCTATTGTGGTATTGGTTACATACTACATGATATTTAAATGATTCCTTTATTGATAGATTGACTTTGTATGGACTGTTTAAATCCTTGCACGCAATCTTAGGAACCTAAACACTCATTCAATTTTAAATTATCGCTCATTTTCAATCATACCTTGGTAGCAACTCAATAATAAACCAATTTGAGTGCCAATCAACCTTAGGTATTGATTAATAACACATTTCTTAAAGTATATAATAAATATACAAATAAAATAGGATACATTAAAATATGCAAGAGGAAACATAATACAATAGCTATTATTTAATCTTGCAATGAAAGTATTAAACAAATTATTACATATTCCTATCATCCCCTTTGATCAAAAGAAAACAAATGGAAAAACAGAGGAGGGCATGGCTAAGGAAGATTGCTAGCACCCAAGGTAAAGGAAATGACTACAATTAATGACTTGGTTGAATCCCCTAGCATGATGCCAAGGAAGACTATGCTTCTCCATGTAGAGCATTATCCTATGTACTTATAGCTAGACATCCACCCCTTGAATGATGAAAATTATTGGGCACTAGAGGAGAATGAATATGAAGATTAAAAGGGATTTTGCTAGCAAAAAAAATCATATTTTTGGGAAATGAGGAAGAGAGGTGTGAGGAAAAGGGTGTTGCACATATACTAGCTGATTATAAGTCATTCTAGGTTATTTTCTGGGTTATAGGTTATTTTATTTCTTCCATTTACACATTGCAAATACTAGGTGTAGAGGAGGAGATTCGCCACTCCCGAGTCTCTAGGACAAATAAGAGTCTACAAGGAGCGAATTATCCTCAACTACCTCAAAGAGAAAGCCCAAGTGGCATGAAGCAGTTAAGGGGAGCTTTTTGCAATATTTTTTTTTCTGATAGTTTTCAGGAAAAAGGATTTCAGAAGGAAAAAGAGCAAGCCTTAGAGGTCTCAAAGACAAACTGACTAGCTCTTGGCCAGAGGATGACAGTACGATGCACGGACATCCTTGTGGCATGCCATTGTAGGTCATACGAACCAAAAATAGAGCAAGTCTATCGAAATACACATAGCTTACTGACAACTCTAGAACTGAAATCCAATAGTTTTCTAAGCTAACAGAATGCTTTCAATAAAGGAAAGTACAATAAGAAGAATACTAAACATGTGAATAATAAAACTAATGATAGGAAACGACAAGAGAGAAATGGACTCATGGGAGGTCCAACACTATGAAGCCTCCTACAAAGCTCCACACGAGCAACCTACACACACATAGACAATGAAAAGTGTTGGGGTTGTTTTGGGGGTTGCCTTAGTCAAACCCCTATTTTTGTGTTTCCACCTCCACGAACAACCAAGAAGACAAGAAGACAAAGAAATGAATGATAGACAAGAAATAGTGATGAGATAAAGATAATAGACATGTGCTAGATATCAATGTGTTACTAAAAAAATACGATAATGCCAATAAAAGAGTATTTACCCTCCCTTCAACAAGCTTGAGAAGCCAAAAGAGAGTGCAACACTTGAGAGAGCCAAGACAAAGATGTAGAAGCCACAAACATGTACGAAGCTTGAAAAAAATGGTGTAGAAGAGCTTGAGAGAATGAGAGTGCAAGAAGGAGAATGAGAGATTAAGAGAGTGAGTTTCAAGAATGAATGAAAGAATTAACTAGATTGAATGAGAAGGAAAATGAGAGTTTTAATGAAGACATGCATGCAAGAGGGACATTTTTGGGTGTGTCAGCGATTATAGAGGCATTATAGTTCACGGGCAAGTGGAAGTGTAACGTCCTAACTAAAAAATTAGGAATCTTGTTAGGACATTCGTGCAGTGTACAGATGTTTGCATATCACAAAAGCGTCCTCGACAAAAAATCCTTCAATGATTGAAAGCGACATGATGAAGGACAAATTTAAAGGCGAGAAAAATGGGGATTCACATTATCATCTTTATTTAGCTAAAGTGAGGGTTATGCAATGTGAAATTGCATTGGGGTGCAATTTTACGATATTTCACTAGGAATTTTTGTGTAACAATGAATTTTAATTCCATGCCTATGAGAAATTTCCTTGATTCTAGCTACTCATTATTCCTAGTTGCTTGGGGTATGTAAGTTGGCATTTTGACTAAATTAAGATTTTATTTTTTTTCCTTTTAAAGTTTGTTTCCATGTTGACTTAGCTCTTCTATTCGATGGTCATCATCCCTAATTCATAATTTATTAGGTTTATTGGTAATATTTATGGCCAAAAATTATTTTGTTTATTTTATTAGTTAATTAATAGACACTACTTAACTAATATTGTGCCTATAATATCTAGCTAAATTAGAATGTAATTGAAGCTTATTGATATAGGTACAATTTATTCCTTCACGATCTTGTTTCTCTTTCATAAGAAAAAAGTAAATGAAAATAAAGAAGAAAATAAGTTTATGTTCATATAATGAAACCATAATAAAATGATTTAGTGTAACTACTAGTATGGAATTAGGAATATGTATGGTACTATTCAAAGGATGATAGTAAAATGAATCTTTTATACTTATATATTTATCTTTGTGTTGAAGTAATGAGAGTTATCCTAAAGGGAAAAGTAGAGGAAAAGTCCAACCTTTACTCTATCCTAGTCCATAGGGACAAGTAGGCTCAATCCTTAATAACAAATATAAAACCTACACTTAATAAGATGCTCAATTAACCCTTAGCCAATTACACTTTGCATAGTAATGTCTAGATAAAAGGGAGTATCAGTATCTCTAGTTCTAGGTTTAATATAAAATTAAATGACTCCACTAACCCCTACAATGGTATATAAAGGATTCCTTTTGTAGGCTCAAGTATCATTTTTAAAGGTCGGCCCTAAGATTGATGAGACTATGACCCTCCCATCCAACCAATACTAGAGATTAAGATGACCATAGATGAAGCAAGTCATAGGATCTTGGCTTTGACATATTTATTTATCAAAATTTAATTTTCCCAATTATTAAACCAAGCATAATACAAGAGAAAAATTATATGGAAACACAATTATTGGAGTAGAGGACTCTACAAGGGTATAGATAGAGGGTTGTATACCCCCTGATACATAGCTTGTTCATCTCCTTCTAATATGATCATTGAATTGGTAAATCCTATGACCTCATAAAGATAAGCATAATGATGCTCCATCTTGACAATACTCAATGATAATTATCTTCCTGCATAAATTTTTAGCCATACCCAAAAATTATCTATGTTTTCTAGTGAAATATAAACAATGAATGATAAGAGGTACTTGTGAGGCTTGGGTGGTTTCTACCATTGGCACAAATATGAGAGATGCTATTTTCTATCACCTATATTTCCTAGGGACTACATGGGAAAGATATTTCCTAAAGAATAATAATCAATTAAGAGATTGGTCTAATTCTTATATCAAAACCTTATCATCTCCTATTTTGGATATGTGTATTCCACACTAGTATTCTCTAGTTGGGATAGGGGTTATTAGATACCACCTTGTGCACTGCATGATTGGCTTCAATAACCTCTCTTGGATGGACATAAAATCCACTTGGATGGGGTGGATAGGGACTCTTATCCATGTGGTTGGGATCACATTGGAACCTAGTGTTAACCATTGGTAGAGTGAATGAAAGAAACCTGCATTGGGTAGATAGCTAAAGATGCAATTTCCTTAAATTAATGGCATTTATTTTTAGTAACATGATATTTCCAATATAATATCTATATTGCTATGGGTTATATTTTTTAATAATTTTTGAACAAGGTAGCTCATATGGTCAAACTAAGTACTTTAAGAATGAACCTATTTCCCCTAATTTTTCACCACTTTCTAGTTCATTGCATAAATTAGGCCTATTTCTATCTTATGGTTGTTCTTCTAATTTTTTTAATCCCCACCTCTTCTATTTTATGAGATAAAATTTCTAAAATAAAATTGTAGTATTTTGGAAATGTTATTACAATTATTAAATTTTACAGTTTCAAACTATTTTCATTCCATAGGTTATCTAGGGTTTGGCTCATAATTTAGTACTACTTTTTAGTACTTTTTATATTTTTATTTCTTATTTCAAAATATTTTTTTCCAAAAGAAATTAAAAATAAAGGAAAGGACATTACAATGGTATCAGAGCGTAGATCTTACTAGCCTATACAAATAACTAATGTTTTGGGTGCAAAACTCACTACATGCAAGCAACTGAAAAAGAAATAAGATATTTAAAAAATTCTAGACACTAAAAGTAGAGGAATGAATAATGGGATACAAAACTAAGAGATCTGGAATATACACATTGATGAAAACCATTAGTTGAGGATAGAAAACTATGGAAAGATGTGTCCCAAGTATAGCTCAATCCTTACAATTTGATCTAAAGGGAAGGAAATAAAGAGGGAATTTATTTAGCTAATAAAATGGATTCAATCAAACATCCTTCCCATACATTTTAAACAAAGTTTTTACAAAGAGACGAGGAAAAACCATTTGATGAAGAGTAATTTTTCCATAAATTTGGTAATTAGGTATATTACTTAACTACTTACCTCCTAGGTCCTATTCACACTAGTCAAATTTACTTTGGGTAGGGTGATCCCACAATAGTGGTTTACAATTTTTGGCCAAACTGGACACTGAAATTATTATTTTTAACTAAATCTTCATATTCGGGCACCTATAACGGCTAAACCATGAGGAATTTGAAGATGATGCAGACTATAGTCTCATCACATTTTGTTTATGGATTCTAAAAATATTTTTTCAAAATTTTTGGAATAAGATTGCACTTTTTTTTCCATCTCCCATGAAAACTGGTTTTTTTTCAGAAAACAACATTTTAAAAAAGTGACGCTCACCGTATACAACATAACTTTTTTTGTATGAAGGATAAAATTCTATTTTTTTTGAATTTAGATTTGTAACTATGATATCTAGCACTTTCATTTGGTATCATATTTTTTTATTGAATATTTTTTCCTTAATAGAGTTTCGAAGTGAAACCAATTGCAATTCAGACATAGGCAGACTGTATACAACATAAATTTTTTTGTATGTATCGAAATTCAATTTTTTTTTTTTTAATGGATCAAGGACATCAATACCCAGCACAAAAATATTTTAAAAATATATATTTTGATAATTTTCTATTTTTCCACATGTGCAAAACAAAGAGCTTGATTTTCGGTGAAAAACCTATGTTTAATAAAACTAAAAAGACACATACATAATAAAACCAAAACATATTAAAATTATATTCATGGGATAGCTCATTTCAAGGACACCATAATAATTTGAAATAAATTTTAAATGAATTAATTTGATCCCCCAAAAGGTAAATCAAAAGTGATTTTTTGTCAGCGTTTTGATAGGTGTAAAGGAGACTCATTTATAGGTATGGTTTAAAACTAGCGAGGTTCTATCCAAGTGGGTTTGATCTAAGGTGGTTTGATCAAACCCTCTTCAATTGAAATCCTTAAAATGAAACTTTTAAAGGATTAAATCATTATATTTTCTAAAAATATGTGATTTCATCAAAAATCAGTTCCTCTCAGAAATTGTAAAGCAGCTTTGTGGGATCACCCGGTACACATAGGATAATTATCACTTTATGTATCATATCGTAGGTTTAAGACACTTACCATAATCTTATATTATCCTATGTGTCACCTTGGACTATATAATAAAGGACCTCTCATACATTACTTGTATTGTATATGTTCATTCTATTTTTATTCTTTGATAGTTACACCACTTATTCTTGTCATATTGATCTTTTAATTTAATTTTGCTTTCCATTAGGCCTCTAGATCTTGAGTGGCTATCTCCATAGCCAAATATTACATGGTATTAGAGCATTTTGAGTGTCTTTGGTTGCTATTTTTATGAGATCTTGACTATAGATCTTGTGTACTCTCTTCTCTTGCATCAAATTGTGATCCAGTGAATTAAAAAATGATAGAAATATCATAATATATGGGATTTCTCTTTGTGGATTTGTATTGAAAGTTTATATTGGACTATGTTGGTATGAATCTAAGCTCACCATTAGGTTCAAGGTGGACCCAAGAAATTTACTTTAGTTTTTTTATTTGTTCAAATTGGACATGCGAGGATAGATCTACAAGGGTTTGAATTTCATAGGTGGTTGATAGATATATTTAAGGTAGTTACAATTTTAAAGCATTTAGAGTCAAATCTAAACCTAACATGATATCTAAAAGGTCCAAGGACCTAAGGATTGATTTTCAAGTCATCAAATTTTGGGAACTTTACCCTAGACCATCAAATAAATCTTTAACCTCCTCAACCATACAAATCATACAATCAAAATCTTGGTGGAAAATTACATAGCATCTACACTTGCACATGCACATGTTTGATTGGTACAACATGGGTATATTTTTAAAAATAAAATTATTAATTAACTTTTTGAATCATTAAAAAAAAATAATAACACAATACCTTACATAGGTTATAGGTACCTGCACAAGTAGTAGTGTACCACTCACACTACTAGGTGTCATGTAGTGTTATCAATGACACCTACAAGTCCTATCAAAATACATAAATAATTTAGCACATGATGGTCAACCCACTAGATTTTAAACATATTTAAATAATCTTTTTCTCACCAAAAAATAATTATACATGTTTGAAACCACCCTTGAATACTATAAAATGTTAGTTAGTGGGAGATTAGCACTTTCAATTATGGCTATTGACAATGGTTTCAAAGTGTGTACAGTATATTTTGGTGAATTGGGGAATACATATGCATGTAATTTCTAATATCAACATGATGTCATGATTTTCTACCCCAAATCGCTTCCCCAGGGATGAATTTTTCAATTTTATAGTAAAAATTTAGAATGCCATAATTTAGTCATCCAACCTCATTTTTGTGAGATTTTTTTTATTGGGGGAAGAGTTTTGCAAGTGTAAAGGGGGGGATTTTCTACCCTCAAGACGATAGGGTCTCAAGGAGAAAATGTCTTTTGGTTATCTCAGGGATCAAAGCTCAAGTGAATAGAATAAAAAGTGAAAAGGTGTTTGCACAACTTAATCAAATAATTGCTAAACTACTAATGAAAAGAATAATAAAATGACTTAATTATAGGAACTGATTTAACAAAATTAAAATTTCTTGCATACAAGAACAAAAAGTACTTAAATCATAGATTGTAACCTTAAAAGGACTAAGCCTTGAAACAACATATGACATGTTGTAGGGATGTTCATGCCCTGCATTCATCTGGTAAAAAAATGAATAAAATCCTTAAATTTGCAATGTCCAACTTGTGAAATTCGTACATCTAAACACAAAATAGAGAGGAAAAATATTGGGGGCTATTTTGGGTCTTTCCTAAGTCAAACCCCTATTTTAGTTTTCCAGCTCCATGTATAGACAAATAAATAAAGATAGATAAAAAAGCATGAAATGAAAAAGAAATGTGATAGAAACAAACCCTACAAAGGAGGAGAGCCCCTATCATGAATATAAAGACATGTAACATAAACAAATATCGCAAGGAGGACAACCCTTATTACAAATAAAGTAGATGAGACAAGTAGACAAGAGAGCATTACCAATATCCTGTAGCTCCCCTCTTGGATTTGATAGACATGATAAGCTTTCTTGCAATTAATCCCTAACTGTTGCTTGAGAAAGATCTGACATAACTTGCTATAAAAAGCAAGAGAGAGCAAGATAGAATACTAAAGATCTAGAATAGAATGAAAGAGAGAAAGATCAAATGACAGAACATAATAATGAATGAGAATAAGAGTGAAAAGTTGATTTTTGTGAGGCTAAATGGGTGGGAGAAGTCGTTTCATCCGCATTTATGCCACAATGACATGTTTCATAGGCAAAGGACATGGAATATTCATATTTGAATCTCATAAAGTTTGGGAACACTGGCACATCATGGAAATATTCGTGTGTTGTGCAAGTATCCTACTCAAAACTTTGCACAAGTGAAATATTCAGGCTGTTAGTGTTTCATCATTGTCATGATCTATGAAGTTGGAATTATGAAATTTCAACTTTAGGTTTTGTCATAAATACGGTGGGCTAGATGCACAAGTGTGAAATTGGGCCATGGGGTGCAATTTTATGAAACTATAGCAAGATTCAAAGTGGTGTAGATGGTTCTTAATTTATTTTCCAAATTTACAAAATTTCATAGATTTTGTAGAGTAGCTCTTGTTTTGAGAACTTCAGGGACTTAGTTTGGGCTCATACGATAACACTTCTTGTGCATTTTATTAAAAAGTGCATATTTTTTTTATAATTCTAATAGTATGATCCAATTGATCTCATTCTGTAACAAAATTTTACCTTCATTTCTATGACCAAATTTAACATTTGCATGTACTACGATCAAGACCACTTTTTTTTGGAATTTGACATATTTAATTGTACTAAGTATAAAGTGTGAAGATCATATATTAAGAGAGAATAATTGATTGAGTAAATTTGAGGGGAATGTTATATTAAAACATAATACTTATTATTTATTTAATGCTCAATAATGTTGTATTATCTAATGTAATTGTGTTGATAAGATTATCTCTGACCTTCTCTTCATTTTCTTTTAGAAAATTTCTATCTTTGTAAATATCTATAAATTATTTATTGAGTGTTTTCTCTCTTTGTAAATACATCAAATATTTTTACCATTGCTCTCATTACATGGTATCACAACATAGGCTAGTTTGAGTGCATTTTTTTTTATATTGTAGGGCTGGAAATCATGGAGGTAGATGTGAACATTCATCTGTGCATGCACTAAATTTTATTTTTACATGCATTAGGTTTGCATTTTCTTTTTGATCTCTACACATCTTTTCCATTCTAGATCTTTGTTTTCAATCAAATTTTGCTTCATAGATTCTAGAGTTGTGCCAGTTTGCAAGTTTTCGAGTGTTCCTTGGCATTGGGTCTGTTGTTGCTTTATCATGATTCTAACTTGAGTCATTCAATGACTCTAATATGGTTTCTAGCAAATAGAATATCTTTCCTTGCTTGTCAGATTAAGGATTCTAGTATTACTCTAGAAGTGTGCATCCAGTGCTCCTTTGCAATAGATTATCTCATTATGTAGGGGTTGTATGGCTTCACCTGTCATCCTTTGTGTGGATAGAGATTGATCATATTTGTGATGCATATCATTATTGTACCTTTTGGTTAGGATTTTTTCACATCGTGTTTCTCCTTTCCTCTTTGTAATTGGATACCTAACATGGCCTTGTAGCCAAGACCCATTCATGTTTTCATGCATCCATCCTTGTATTATTTGGATGAAGAACCAGGAACTCCACCTTTCCTCATCTGTGCAACAATTTGAGGATCAGACTTTGAAGGCTTTTGATTTGGGTGTCTGTCTTCCGTTAGGTTCACCTGATGGGAAGGATGATGAAGATTTTGTCTTTGATGATGCTCAACCTGATTTTCCTCCGGATGATATTGATCTTCCACCTGATGAACTAGTTCCAGATCGACAACCAGTTCTAGCTCCTCCTGTTACATCCGATGTTGGCACTTCTACTCTCCGGCCTAAATGGTGGGCTAAGACTATTGGTGATCTTCATGATGATGAGCTCATTGAGGGTAGATCGTCCAAAAACAAGAGAAAACAGCAACATACAATCAATTTTTCTCTTATGGCCAACATTCACAGTGTCTATGAGCCTCAAACATATTTGAAGGCTAAAGGAATTCCTAAGTGAGAAAAGGCTATGGTGGCTGAATACCAGAGTCTTCAAAAGAATCGCACTTGGGTCCTTTTTGATCTTCCTCCAGTGAAGAAGCCCACTAGCTACAAATGGGTGTATAAGGTTAAGTACAAAGCTGACAGAACCCTTGACAAGTATAAAGCTCGTCTCGTTGCTAGGGGGTTCCCACAGAAGGAAGGCATTGACTACGAGGAGATTTTTGCTCCTACAACCAAGATGAGTACCATTCAGCTCGTCCTTGCCTTAGCAGACCAGTTTGGTTGGAAAGTCCATCAGATGGACGTTAAGAGTGCTTTCCTCAACAGTGAGTTGAGAAGGAAGTATACATGATGCAGCCTCCAGGGTTCAAGGTTGTCGGTAAAGAACACAAGGTGTGTAGATTGGTAAAAACACTCTATGGCCTAAAACAAGCTCCTCGAGCTTGGTACATCAAGATTGACAAGTACTTCAGAGATCATGGCTTTCAAAGGAGTCCATCTGACTCTAATCTATATGTCAAACATATTGGTAGTGATATTCTTATTCTTGTTGTCTATGTGGATGACTTGATCATTACTGGCAACTCGACACATTTGATCGTCGAGATCAAATAGGATTTGTGTAGCACATTTGACATGACATATTTGGGACTTTTGCATTACTGTTTAGGTGTTGAGGTTTGGCAGACCGAGAGCAATATCTTCATCTCCCAGTCCAAATATGCTCGAAGTCTACTGGATAAGTTTTGAATGCAAGATTGCAAACTTACCTCCACACCCATGGAAAAAGGGCTCAAGTTGTCAGCTAAGTCAGACTCACCTATAGTAGATGAATCCTTGTTCAAGCAATTGGTGGGCAACCTCATCTATCTCATTGCCACTAGAATTGACCTCAGTTTTGCAGTGAGCTACATTTCACGCTTCATGACAGCCCCCAAGGCAGATCATTGGATAGTAGCAAAGTGTGTGCTAAGTTATGTGAATGGCACTTCTAATCATGGACTTCTTTATACACTAGGGACTCATGATTCTAGACTCTCTAGTTTCATAGACTCGGATTGGGCAAGTTTGGTTGATGACAAGAAATCAACATCTGGGTATGTGTTTAGTTTGGGATTTGGTGCAGTCACATGGAATAGTAAGAAGCAATAGGAAGTGGATCTCTCCTCGAAAGAAGCAGAGTATCGGGGAGTAGTTAAGGCAACTTGTGAGGTAGTTTGGATTCACCGCATGCTTGTGGATATGAAAATATCTCAAGCAAGTATGACTCCCTTGTTCTATCATAATCAGGGAGTTCTCAAAATTGCAAAGAATCTAGTCTTCCATGAAAGAACCAAGCATGTGGAAACTCATTGTCACTTCATTCAGAAGCTTGTTGAAGACAAATCCATTCAGTTGTTGTATGTTCTGATAGAGGAGTAGACAATAGATATTCTCACCAAGTCACTCAGTCCATATAAATTTGTAAAATTTAGGGGGCATCTTGTTGTAGTTGAAAAATTGAGCATTAAGGGAGGGTATTAACATAATATTTATTATTTATTTAATGCTCAATAATGTTGTATTATAATATAATTGTGTTGATAAGATTGTCTCTGATCTTCTCTTCAATTTCTTTTAGAAACTTGTTATCTTTGTAAATCTCTATAAATTATTAATTGAAAATTTTCTCTCATTGTAAATACATCAAATATTTTTACCATTTCTCTCGTTACATCTTACTGTGTTTGTGGTTGCATTCCTCTTGCTCTATCATGGAGAAATCTATATTTCCACTTCTAACACATTACAACCATCCTAAATAGAAATATTTAATGAAGAAAAAGCTAAGATTAAGAGATCGTATAAGATAGTTTATGGGCTCAATAATGGTGAAAAAACCAATGACAGAGTTAAAAGGAATAAATAGTTGAATAGTTCTGGAGAATCCATTGGATATTAATGCTTGAATTTATCTTCCTAAGTTGGTTTAAAATAGACTTGGGGATTCATATAATATAAATATATTTAGGAGAAAATAATTTTAAAATTCAAAATAACAAATATTCCTAAGAGTTTTTTTGATGATTCTTAATACATTAATAACTATTCAACATGTGTATAAAAAATCTAAGAAAGAAACATAATACCTAGAAAACTATGATGTTGACTATAGTTTAGTTTACATTACAAGCACAAAGTTCAGTGCATGGGAATATATTGGAAATAAGTTTGATTAATAACCACAGAAAAAAAGATATCAAAGGTAGATTGGTTGGATGGTAATCATTTTTATCACAAAACATATGCATCATTGCGCATAAGAAAATAACTTTTTTCTATAGTTACTCCCAAGCAATGAAGGTGTTGGAAAATAATGTTGATTGTAGTTGAAGGACTAAGGATTAATGGTTCACTAGTGGATAAGCATGAAATAATTCATTTACCTTACCAAGTAATTATAAATGACTATTACTCTATTTTATTTTATTTTAATTCATAAGCAATTTTTTGGACTGGAGCTATGAACTAAAGAGGCCACAAATTGGGGACCATGGGTCAATCCTGTGAGAACATTGGATTAGTGAAGGAATAGTGCATGTGATCAGAATAGCCCAATAAAGACTTGAACCTTGGTGGCTGCAACAAAAATGTTGCAACTTAACTATCGCACTCTGGGATGAACCCTAACTATTTCTCTATTTTTAAATGAATATGTGTTTGTTTGATTTCTAAATGATAGAAAACCACCATTTTAGTAGGAATTTTGGAAGAATACCTCAAAAGAACCTTTACACTAAGGAAAAGATATCCATTCACATGATTCAATGGTGTTGATGTTGTAGCTTCGGGCTACATAATTTTTCCTTGCTTGTTGAACAATAAATTTCATATAGCCTAATGACTATTTATTTATTGTATTTATTAAAGTGAAGAGGTGCTTCACTTGGCAAGTTATTATAACTCATTTGGGTCAACTTCCTTAATGTGGGCGACCTATTTAATTATTTCTATTTCCTAAATGAGGCTGACCTAATGAAGAATCACATTGTTTTATATAAATACAAGGCGATGATCATCTCATTTGATCATCAAGTATATTTCATTCACCATATTCGCACTCCTAGAAGAAGTTCTCACTTGAGCGACAAATCATCATCTTGAGCAACAAATCATCATATTGATGCAGTAGATCAATCTCAAGGAGAAACATATTCATTTATGTATCTATGCATCTAGGAGAGGTGCTATTATTCATAAGTATCAAATTCGGCCTTGTGTTGGGCCTGAGTTGTAAGCAGATTTTTGCTCTTTTTCCTCAAATATATAAGCGATATATTTGTTGGGTTTTTCCCATTGAGTTGGAGGGTTTTCCCAAGGTATCTTGTGGTGCTCATTGTATTATGTGTTGCATTTTTTGATTGATTTCATTTCTAATCCTAAAACTGACATGGTATCAGAGCAGGTCTAAGAAAAGATCTGATCAGATGTGTTTAAGCATGAAGGCGAAATTAACTCATTGTTTATCATCTCAATTGCTACAAAAGTGGTGTACATATGAATGAATTTGTGGAGTGTTTGAATCATACTTGTCTTGGAGCTTTGGGAGCCTTGATGGTTTATGAAATTTTGAAGAATTCTAGTTTTGATAATGTGCAGTAGTGGCTACACAAGCTGAGAGATCATGTTGATTCAAATATTGTTATCTTGATGGTGAGCAAGAAATCTGACTTGAATCATCTTCGAAATGTGTCAGCAGATGATGCACAAATATTTGTTGAAAAGGAGGGCCTCTCTTTTATAGAAAATTCTATGCTGCAGTCTACGAATGTTGAGAAAGCCTTTCAATCAGTTCTTACATAAATATACCATATAGTTAGCATAAAGTTACTTGCAGCAAAAAAGGGGTCCTCTACTGGACCTGGTCAAGGAACTGTGATTAGTGTTGAGGATACTGGAGTTACTAGAGCGGCTCTCTGGGCAGAGTGGCCTCTTTGCAAAAATGTTAGAGGGACACGTTTTATGTCAGTGAGACTACACCAAGTGTGGCTAGCTAATTGTCATGAGAACTGACATGAGAGTCATTGATTATCAACTCAAGCGAAGGGCTGACTTGCAGTGATTGACGCCACTAAAAGGGCAAAGAGAGCAGATATTATGATCGATGTTTGAGGATATCGATCCCTCATTTTCTGTGTACAAGATTCTAATTTCAATGAGATAAGTATTTCATGGTTGAATAATGTTCCTGAATTTTTTACGTAGTTATTAATTCATGTTATAACATTGAGATAGTGAATCATGTATGCTTCTAGCATTGGTATTTCTCTTCGAGATAGTTGAGTTCTATGAAATTTTAGTAATCTCTCTCTATAATGCTTCTAGGATGGATTGAGGAGCAAGAGGGTGATGAGAGATCGCATAGAGAGAAAGAGCTTGAGGCATCCTGTGAGGAAGTCATGCCGACTAGAAAAATGATCAAGCATGGAGTCATAACTTGCAGCCATGGGACTGAGTTGGTGGCAGAAGACATCTCTTGAAGATAAAGAATCTATTCAGGTTGTCTTTGCGATCAGTTCTTCGAAGAGGAGGAATTAACATTCAGAGGGAGTTCTATGAATCGCTGAGAAGAAGTGAAGGTTGTAGTGTTCCAAGGTCAGGTGCTAAATCCTTGAAAGACCTCTTCAACAGTTGAGATCAAAATTTCTCAATATAGTCAATTTGGATTTAACATTGGTAGCTTCACAAACCTATTCAGAATAGAGTGATCTGGGATGAGGTCAAAGAGGACAACCTTGAATCTCTATAGAGGTGTGTGCTGGAAACCATTTCTCTAAAGCAAGAATTGTAGACAATCTTGGACAAGGAGGTCAGAAGGTTGATGCAAGTACTTGGAGATTCAGAGGGATTCTATTGAACCAAAAGAGTATGGCGATCCAGTTGATCCTTTGGAACCAATTGATGGGCCAAGAGACATTGTTATTGGTCAAAAGAGACCTCTATGGGCTAGGAAAACAATGCAGGAGGAAAAAAAGTTTGCAACCCCTAGAGGAACATTTAGAGAAAGAAAAAGACCTCAGAAGTTCTCAAGCTATGTTGCATTGATGAGTCAAATGATTGAATTTGAGCCCTCCAATGTTGAGGAAGTTTCAAGTCAGCAAGTATGGAGAGATGCTATGGTTGAATAATATCAATCTATCCTCAAGAATGATGTTTGTGACATTGTACCTAGACCAAAAGGTAAATCTGTTGTATCTTCTAAGTGGATTTTCAAGATAAAGCATGCGGCTGATGGAAGCATTGAGAAGTAGAAAGCTAGATTTGTGGCTAGAGGATTCTCTCAGAAAGAGGGAATAGACTATGAGGAAACCTTTTCTCTAGTTTCTTGTTATACTTCCATCAGGACTATCATTTCCATTGCAACAGCTAAAGGATGGAAGTTACACCAGATGGATGTGTAGACATCATTTCTAAATGGTGTAATTGAAGAAGTATACATTGAGCAACCTAATGGATTTGAAGTTCATGAGAAGGAGTCTCATATGTGTAGATTGAAGAAGGCTTTGTATGGCCTTAAGCAGGCTCCTTGTACTTGGTATGAGAGGATTGATCGATACCTAATGAGCTTGGGATTCTCCAAGAATGATTTTGATTCAAACCTATACTTCAAGGTAGTTAATGCTGAGGCATTAATCTTGGTTCTTTATGTTGATGATATATTTCTTACTAGAGAAGAACACCTCATTATCAAATACAAGAAGGAGTTGGCTTCTGAATTTGAAATGAAGGATCTTAAGTAGATGCATTACTTCCTTGGTTTAGAAGTATGGCAGAGGCCTAATGAGATCATTCTAAGTCAAGGGAAGTATACAATAGACATCTTGAAGAGATTTGGTATGATGGATTACAAATCCATGTCTACACCTATGGAAACAAATTTTCAAAAGTTAAAGGAGGCTGTAGCTAGTTCAAATTTGGTGGATTCTACTATAAATAGGTAGTTGATTGGATTATTGATGTATCTAATCAATACTAGACCAAATATTTTCTATGCAATGAGTGCACTTAGTCAGTTCATGTGTGAACCAAGGAAAATACACCTAGTTGAAGCAAAGCATATCTTGAGATACTTGTATGACACAGTTGGATATGGCTTGAGATATTCTTCTAGTGTGGACTTGAAGCTGCATGGTTATACTAATTCTGATTGGGTAGGGTGTGTTGCTAATCAAAAGAGCACCTCTAGATGTTGTTTCAGTTTGGGGTTTGCGATGATCTCCTGGTGTAGTAGGAAGCAGTCTTCAGTGGCACTGAGCACCGTAGAGGCTGAGTATATTGCATCTTGTGTGGTAGCTTGAGAAGCAGTGTGACTTCAGAAGCTCCTTGCATGATTATTTAGACAATCATTGGAGCCGACTGTCATTCATTGTGATAATCAAAGTTGTGTGAAGCTTCCTGTCAATCTAGTCTTTCATGAAAAAATCAAACATGTTGAGATCAAATACCACTATATCAGAGATATGGTATTGAGGAAAGCAATCTAGTTGAAATACATTAGCACTGATGAGCAAACGATCAAAATTATCACCAAGCCCCTCTCTAGAGTAAATTTTGTGTACTTTTGAGACAAGCTTGGAATTATGGAGAATGAAGCCCTAGCTGAGAGGGAGACTCAGCTTCAATGATCTTCTGGTATTTTCTCTAATGCATCTTTCTTTGTAAGAGAAATTTGAGGTGTAAGCCCTTGTTTAATGCATCTTTCTTTGTGAGAGAAATTTGAGGTGTAAGCCCTTGTTTCCACCCTCTGGGAGTAGCCATGGTGGATGTCATGTTGAGTGAATCCATGAAAACATCATGTGAGAGAGTCCGTGATGATTTTCTTTTACTTGTGTTTATTCACCCCCTGAGAGTATCCATGGTGAACGTCATGTTGAGATGACGACATCAGGTTGATTGATTCTGTGATGGGCACTTGTGCACATATGCTTTACCATACATGGGAGTAGCCATGATGGTTGATATCACGATTGAGTGAATCCATGATGAACCCCTTCCACATATGGGTGTAGCCATTGTGGGTGTCATGCTGAGAGATTCCATGAAAGTGTGAATCAGAAGTATTCCTCCCTAGCTAAGAGGGAGTGTTGATGTTGTACCTTCAGGCTACATACTTTCTCCTTGCTTGTTGACCAATAAATTTCATATAGCCTAACGGCTATTTTATTTATTGCATTTATTAAAATGAAGAGGCACTTCACTTGGCAAGTTATTATAATTCATTTGGGTTGACTTCCTTAATGTGGCTGACCTATTTAATTATTTCTATTTCCTAAATGAGGCCGACCTAATGAAGAATCACATTGTTTTGTATAAATACAAGGTGATGATCATCTCATTTGATCATCAATTATATTTCATTCATCATATTCACACTCCTAGAAGAAGTTTGCACTTGAGAAGCACATCATCATCTTGAGTAGCAGATCATCATATTGATGCAGCAGATCGATCTCAAGGAGAAACATATTCATTTATGTATCTACGCATCTAGGAGAGGTGCTATTATTCATTGTCTCAAATTAAGCCTTGTGTTGGGCCTAAGTTGTAAGTAGATCTATGCTCTTATTCCTCAAATATATAAGAGATATATTTGCTGGGTTTTTTCCATCGAGTTGGAGGGTTTTCCCAGGGTATCTTGTGGTGTTCATTGTCTTATGTGTTGCATTTTCTGATCCTAAAACTAAAAAATGGGTCTTGGGAAACTAATCTATTTCAGTGGATCATAGGTATAGGAAACTCAGATGTTTCTTCAATTTTTATAGGGGTGCTACTAGAGTTAGTAGAGGAAAAAGGAATTTTAGCCACATGGATAATCATGAAACAAATACTAGTTGGTTTAGATATGGTAGTGTTGGAGGTGGTGCATGGCTTTGGCTTTCCACCACTCAATAGAATCATGATAGTGCATGATGAGAACATTAATAGGTTGTAACTTGATTATTCATTGTTATCACCATAAAAAGGAATAAACAAATTTAGATGAGGGTTCATAAAATAAAAAAATTATGAAGTGATGAACAATATTCATGGTGACAAGGGATGTGAACTAGGATTTTGTAGTGGATGGATGCTTTTACTCTAAAGAAGATTGATTGACAAAGGATAACTCAAGTAGTATTTCTGCCTAATGCCATAATATAGTTCTCCTTAAAATGTTTTAAGCTTTTGTATATAAAAACCCTATAATATAAGATCCTTTTACTTCCTATAATCCTATGAAAAGGTGACTAGAAGTTGCCTCCTCCCTATAGGTCAAATTTGTAAAAATAAATTATTATAATTTTAAAACAAGTGGTCTTCAAGGCCATTATTAACAATCCAAAACATGTATATTTACACATTGCAAGAAACTAAACATAAAATTAAATGAGAAAATACATCAAGAATATATTTTTCACTATTAAAATTATAAATGATCAGATTCTTGAAATAAATTTCTATATAATACACAACCTACTATAAATATTGTTATCATGCTCTCATATATGTTTTAAGAAATTGTAGATAAGATCTTACTATTAAAACTCCAGGAATAATTATGTATAATTTCAAAACCAACAGTCTACAGAAAACTGTTCAAGTAGATTAATCATTCTAATAACTCATGATTATGATTTACCTTTGGTTTCATACTAAGATTAAGGGTACCTTGAGTTGAAGTGGTCAGTGGGCTATTAAATGTCAGTCAAATAGATGAGAAAAAATGAAATTTTATAGACTATGATATGCCTACCAGAGTTCACTGTCAATACACAAAGTATAACTGTTGCATGAGATATAGACTATGATTCTCCATTTCGTATTTAATAGGACATGATTTGCTTACTTTGTATGATAAAAGCCCACTCCTCTAACATTTCATTTATAGTGCAAAAAAAATATTAAACAAGAAATGCATTCTTGTAGAATAGACTATTGATATAATTGAATGCAGAGCTCATGGGTGGTTGAATACAGTTAACATAAATTTTGTTTGCCAAGAGAATATGGCCATTTCAATCAAATATTGTATGTGCTGAAATGTTTTCTTCTTGGGTTAAGTGCTTGCTATCAAATTTGATGCTTTAATATTGGTTTTTGGTGTTGCATTATGTGGGTCAAGGATGATAGAGTTAGTAAGGAGTTCCTTTTGGTCTCCACTGAATAAGAGTTCACTGAAGAATAGTTCTCCTTTCCCATCCTAAAAAATACAAAAGAGAAGATAATCTACTATCCACTTTTTGGTAGGAACTATTGGGAGAGTTAGAAATGTTAGATTATATATCAGTAAATTTTGGTATATACTCTAATTCATAGAGAAGGTATGATTGCATCCATATTTGAGGAGAAAAGAGTGATATTTTTATTTGATTTTTAACTTAAACAAGCAAAGAAAACTCAGGTGTATTTATAACTGTTTGAAACTCACATTACAATGTTTGCTTATATATTGGTTTTGATAATGTTTGAAGAAGTTTGGGTTAATGAATTTTGGTTTTTCTATTTCTCCCTTTTAAGAGAGTGAGGAAGATATTGTGAAAGATAAACATGTAGAAGTTAAAAGGTTTTATTTAAAAAATATATATTTCAAATTGATGCATAAATTATATGGTTAAATGATATTCAAAGTTTCTGATAATGGTTAGTATTCGTCTTTTTAGTATTGTAAAAAAATTATTAAATAACATAGTTGAATTTTTTTATTTATTCTTTATAATTATTATTAATAGTATTAGTAAATAAAGTAAGTATTTGTAAACAATTAAGAAATAACGAGAGTTTATTTTTAAAAATAATTAAATAAATTATATATATATATATGTACGATGTATATATACTAAAGTAAATGGATACTTTATTTAATATTCCTAAAAATAGGTCACAATTCTAGTCCTATTCATAATTATAATGCTATTATGATTATCACAATCAATAATAATTAAGATTAGAAGTAGAATTTAATTCACAATTATAAAATTATAATTATAATTAATTATATTTTATTATAATAATGCTATTTTATTGATCATATGTCAATAGTGGCATGGTTTGGTGGTTAAGTTGTTTTGATGTTGTTCTTGCCATCAAAGTACAAATGCCATTGGGGTACCATATTTGTTGAGTATTTATGTTGGGGATGGGGTCCCCTAGTTGTGATGTCACCAGTTCATAGCTCTAGGTCAAAAGCGTTTACCCCTCTAATAAAAAATGATATTTTATTAATTGTTCAATTAAAAATTAAAAATATCTATGCACTAGAATATAATTAATAATCAAAATTAGGTTATAATATAATTCATTAAAACAATTGAGAATTATATTATAATTATTTTATATTTGACAATAATAATTAATAAATTAATGTTATATTATATATATTCTAGCTCTAAAAATAAATAATATGTAATGAAAATCATCTATTTTTTTTTTATAATTCTAATAATTTTTGTTTTAATTTAAATAATTAAATGTACTTCTTAAGAGGGAATTTTTGTTGCCCCCTCCTTTGCCTCCTCCACTTCCTCTAATTGATTCGTAGTGTCTCCCAACCCTTGTGGTGAATAGTCTTGTTGTGGGTTCTGAGTCTTTTCCTAAGGGGGGGTTCTCTTTTGAAGTCTACCTTGGAGGTCCCAATTCTTGTTGCTCTTGTTCAAAATGGGTTGTAGGACATCTTTGCTTTGGGTGATCCCCACTCTATGGTTTCATTGTCTCATTGTTTGGATGTTTATCTTCCTATTTTTCAAGGATTTGCTACTTCTAGAGTTGTTTCTCTAGAGGATTTTTAGAATATTCTCAGCAATGATGTGACACCTATTGCTCCTTTTGTTTCTCTCACCATTCTTGATGTGTGGTTTGATAGAGACGTGGTTGGTCTGCAAGCTGCCATTATTGGGAGATTTTTTAGCTTTAGACCAAATATTTTTGTTATTTGCGAGTGGGATTTTTAGCTTTGGATAGCTCCTAGTCTTCATATTATGGCCTTGATGAATGGGTTTTTGATTTTGTTCCTTGGAGGATTGCACTCACATTTGTCATGAAGGCCCCTAGTTTTATGCAAGGCATTTATTCACCTTCAAAGCTGGTCTGTTGGCTTTGAAATTACAAAGCTTAACTTGTAGCTTATTTGGGTGTGTATCCTTGAGCTTCCTTTGGAATTTTGGGATGAAAATATTCTTCAAGATATTGGTAACATTGTTGGTAATTTTATAACCTAAGATAAGGTCACTAAAAATACATCCAACATTCTATTTGCAAGATTTTATGTCTTGGTTGAGTCTGGTTCTTTGCTACCCAAAAGTGTGAACCTTTGCTCCAAAGAACATTATTAAACTCCTTGTCTACATCGGTCTATTGTATAGGGACAACCTCATCATGATAAAGATTTAAATACTTTGTTGAGTACCTAAAGGGTGAAACTACTATTCAATCTGTTGCGACTCTAGCCTCCCATGGTGTTGTTGGTAAAGGTTCTATATTAGCGATAAAAAGGAAGATGGATATTGGGCCAGGTACTCCTTTTGGTTTTAGGAAA
>CM021101.1:50599277-50658679 GCA_007115665.2 Sequoiadendron giganteum | reverse complement strand
CCCTTAACCCTCTCCCTTCTATCTCTCTCCCACTCCCTCCTATGCCCTCTCCCCCTCTCCCTCTCTTAGGTCTCTCTCTATCACACACTCACTCACTCCCTCTATCTCTCTCCCCTCTACCCTTAAACATTAACCCTAAACCCTAAACCCTAAACCCTTAAACCCTAAACCATTAAACCCTCTACCCTCTACCCTTAACCCTCCCTCCCTCTGTCTCTCTCGCACTCCTTCCCTATGTCTCTCTTTCAAGTCTATCCATCCTACCCCCTCTCCCTCTCTCATGTCTCTCTCACTAACTCAATCCATCTATCTCTCTCCCATCTCCCTTAAACCCTATACCCTCAACCCAATACCCTAAACCATCAACCCTATAGGTCATCAACCCTATACCCTCAATTCTCAACCATCTATCCTATACATTGGATCCTCAACCCTCATCTATCTTTTTACCTCCCTCTTCTCTCTTTATCTCTATCTCACTTCTCCCTCCATCTCTCCCTCCATCCATCCCACCTTCTCTTCCCTAATCCCTCAACCCTCTACCCTCAACCCTCAACCCTTAATTCTTAAACCCTTAAACCCTCTACCCTCTACCCTCAACCCAATACCCTCAACCCTAACCTCTCAAACCTCAACCCTTAAATCTTGAAACCTTAAACCCTCTACCCTCAACCCTAATCCCTAATCCCTCAACCCTAAAACCTCAACCCTTAACCCTTAAACCCTTTACCCTCAACCCTCTACCTTCAATCCTAAAACCTTAACCCTAAAACCTCAACCCCTATACCTTGTACCCTATATGTTGGACCCTAAACCCTAATCCATCAACCCTCAACCCTAAACCTTAAACTCTCAACCCTCAACCCTTAAACCCTCTACCATCTACCCTATTCATTAAACCCTTAACCCTCAATTCTCAACCGTCAATCCTCAACAATTAAACCCTTAATCCTCAACCCTTAAACCCTAATCCATCAACCATTATACCATCTACCTTATACATTAGACCCTCAACCCTAATCCTTCAACTATATACCCTTAAACCTATACCCTAAACCCTCTGCCCTCAACCCTAAATCCTCAAACCTAAAACCTAAACCCTTAAACCTTAAACCTTCTGCCCTCTACCCTCAACCCTCTACCCTCTACCCTCAACCCAATACCATAAACATCCAATCCTATACCCTCACTTCTCAACCCTCTATCCTATACATTGGATCATCAATCCTAATATATCTCTATCCCTCTCTCCTCTTCTCTCCTTATCTATATCTCACTTCTCCCTCCATCTCTCCCTCCATCTCTCCCTCCATAATTCCCTCCCTCTCTACCCTAATCCATCAACCCTATACCCTCAACCATTAAACCCTTAAACACTCAACCCTCACCCCGACACCCTCTACCCTAAACCCAATACCCTCTACCATCAACCCTATACCTTCAACTATTAAACCCTTAAACCCAAGTAAAATCTCTACCCTAATCCATCAACCCTTAAACCCTCTACCCTCTACCCTCTACCCTCTACCCTCTACCCTCAACCCTCAACCCTCAACCCTTAACCCTCAACACTCAACCCTCAACCCTAAAACCTTAAACCCTCTACCCTATACATTAAACTCTCAACTCTCAATTCTTAACCCTTGACCCTTAATCCCTCAACCCTAGGTAGGTAGGGAAACATAGGTGAGATAAAAAGTGATGAAGGGAGATGTAGGTAAACAAAGGGATAGGGGAGATAAATATAGGTAGAGAGGGAAGGAGATGTAGACAGAGGAGAGATATAGAGAATTAGAGAGGGGAGGGAGGGATAGGTAGGAAGGAGATAGAGGTGTGTGTGTGTGCGAGAGAGAGAGAGAGAGAGAGAGAGAGAGAGAGAGAGAGAGAGAGAGAGAGGAGACACGGTTGAGATATAGAGTGATGGAGGGAGAGGTGGGTAAAGAGAGGGAGAGGGGAGATAAAGATAAATAGAGAGGGAAGGAGATGTAGAGAGAGATGATAGATAGAGAGAAGTAGAGAGTGGAGGGATGGTGGGAGAGGAAAGGAGGAGATAGAGGTGAGTGTGTGTGAGAGGGAGAGAGAGTGAGAGGAGAGAAAATGAGGGGAGAGAGGAAGGGGGAGAGAGAGAAAGAGATTAGAGAGGGAAGGGGGAGAGATAGAGAGTAGAGAGGGAAGGAGAGAGTATGAGATAAAGAGGGGTGAGGGAGAGAGTGGTAGGTAGTGGAGGGAGAGGTAGGTAGAGAGGTAAGGAGAGAGGGATGGATAGGAGGGAGAGTGATATGGAGAGAGTGGTGAGATAAAGAGTAGAGAGGTAAGGAGAGAATGAGAAATAGAGATAAAGAGAGAGAGGGAGGTTGGAGGGAGGGAGAGGTAGAAAGGGATAAGTGAGACATAGAGAGGGAATGAGGGAAAGTGGGATAGAGAGAGAATGGTGATTTAGAGAGGAGGGAGTGAGAGGGAAGGAGGGAAACTGGGAGAGAGGGAATGATGATTTAGAGAGGAGGGGGTGATAGGTAGAGATAGAGATAATGGTGAGATAGAGAGGAGAGAGTGAGAGAGAAAGAGAGGGATGGAGAGATAGAGAGAGAGGTAGGTAGAGGAAGGGAGAGGAGAGATAGAGAGTAGAGAGGGAAAGAGGTAGGGAATGAGGCATAAGTGAGATAAAGAGGGATGGAGAGAGAGGGATGGAGGGAGAGGTATGTATAGAGAGGGAAAGTGAGAGGAGAGATAAAGAGTATAGAGGGGAGGGATAGGTAGGGAGATAGAGTTGTGTGTGTGTGTGAGTGAGAGAGAGATAATGGTGAGATAGAGAAAAATGTCAATTGAGAGAGAAAGAGGGGGAGGGAGGGAGGGACAATAGTGAGAGAGATTGGGAGGAGAGACAAAAAGAAGTGGAGGGAGGGTGAGGTCGAGAGAGGGAGGGAGAGGAGAGATAGAGAGAAGTAGAGAGGGAAGGATGGAGGGAGGGAGTGTTAGCGAGGGAGATAGAGGTTTGTGTGTGAAAGAGAGAGAGATAGAGAGAGTGGTGAGATAGAGAGGGGAGAGTGAGAGGGAGGGAGAGAGAATTATGATATAGAGAGGAGAGAGTTAGAGAGAAAGTGGGGGAAGAGAGGGATAAAGAGTGAGAGAGAGATGTAGGTAGAGGGAGGGAGAGGAGAGATAAAGAGTAGAGAGGGAAAGAGGTAGGGAGGGAGACATAAGTGAGATACAAAGTGATGGAGGGAGAGGTAGGTAAAGAGAGAGAGAGAGAGGGGAGATAAAGATAAGTAGAGAGGGAAGGAGATGTAGAGAGAGAAGAGATGGAGAGAAGTAGAGAGGGGAGGGAGGGAGGCAGATGTAGGGATGAGATAGAGGGGTATGTGGGAGAGAGAGAGGGGAGAGAGATAGGAAGGGAGAGAGAGAGAGGGAGTGGAGAGATAGAGAGTAGAGAGAAGGAGAGATAAAGATGATACAACTTGTTGACTACTAAAATTTGACCTCCTGATTACTAAAATTTGACTAAGTCTTGAATTTTTAAGATCTTCCAAAAACTAGAATTTGCATTATAATTCCTAGAGATATGAAACCACTCTCAAACATCCTGCCTATATACATGTAATATAACTTAAAATATAAGAAATTAAATGTCCATATGTAAATTTCAACTTATACTTAAATGTTTATTTCATGTATATAGTTTCCCTGGAAGAGAAAGCAAAAATAAAAGAGTTTAGAAAAATGCATTCCAAAATTCATTGGAAAAAGAAAGAGAACTCACACATATTCATTCATTGAAAAATTCAAGCCATTTGGCACATGCCAAATTTGGCACTCACCAAATAGGGTCGGTATTACCAAGCCTATTTAGCGAGCGCAAAATTTGGCTCTCTCCAAATTTGGCGAGTGCAATATGGCCTATTACGAACTTTTTTTGCAATTTGGCACCGAAATTGTGTCATAGATTGGTGCACTTACCCTAAAGTGTAATTAAATATTTAATTACATTAAATATTGAAGGTTGGTTGTTATGTAAATAAAGGACATATTTCTTAGGTCAAACCCTAGAAATATGCATGAAAGATTCAAGATGACAAATATTAGTGATGAAAATATGATAGATTTGAGTGATAAAAATATAATTGATATGTCAATAATGCTTAGGAAATGAGGAGATGATAAAATGAATGTAATGTTAGTGTGAAAAGAAGCATTATCAAAGTAATTAGCTTTTAGCCTACTTAGTAAATTCCTATTCAAATTACACTTAATTACACTTGGATTTTAAGTAGAATTTTGTATCACCTCATGTAGACTCACCAAGTTTCCCAACACTTGTCCATAGTGTCTAAAACTTTTTTCATACTTGGGGTAGTCAGAGTTTGACTTCTAACTTCTCACCTCTTCATCTTTGCCTTTATAAGCAAAGGCCAATTTGTACATTTTACAACACATCACAACACATGCAAGTATGAAATTTTCTCATTTTACATATTCTCATTTTACATATTCTCATTTACAGATTGTTTTGAGTTTGTAAGAAGATCTTGGCTACTCCAACATGGTATCAAAATAAGCCTACAAATCCAATCTCTTGTTAGAGTTATCATACATTAGCTAATAATAATAAATTTTTAATTAATTATTAGTCTAATTTATTCTTTACACTTAAGCTAAACTTTGGATTTCTTTATTAATTGAGTTAATGTTAGATCCTTATGTCTCATCTCATGTGATGTTGACACTTTTCATGATTTGATACCTTTCTCATTTAGGGATTTTCTCTTATAAACATTCAACCCTCTTTGTACCCATGGGGGGGTGCCCAAGGGTACCGTACCTTCCACATGTGGCAAGGCGGCCCTTGGGCCCTATCCCACATGGTGTGACAGTTCCAAGTGGGAACCACACCTGCAATTTGGCAGGGAAGACCTTCCTTGGGCCCTACACCAATCAATCTTTTTAATATAATACTTTATAAAAATAGGTTTTTTTTATTATTTTGTTTCCTCAAAAAAATAACACGCTTTTTTATTATTTTTTTCTCAAAATAAAAATGTTTTTAATCATTTTTTCTTAAAAATATGTGTTTTTTATATATTTTTTATTAAAAAATATAATAGTTTATTTTTTCTAGTTCTTTTAACTTTAAAATAAAAAGCTAGTTTTTTTTGGTTTTTTTATGCAAAATAATGCACTGTAATTGGAGCAGTTTTTTCCAGCACTACTAAATTAGCAGACCTCTAGATTTGGAGCTTTTTTGACAAATTTAGCAAAGATCACCTTTTTTTCTACTCAGATCCTCTCCGTTGGGATTTTTCATTTTTATACTTCAACTTCCAGAGGCCATATCTTGGCCATACGGTGGTCTTTTCACATGTAATGTTTTTTGAAATGGGGTGAAATTTTGTGCTCTTCCTAGTGGTGTATGCATTTTCCAGTTTTGACTTCTAGTTTTTTTCCAAAATTTTGTTTCCTCAGTGTTGTAGCTATTTAGTTCTCATTTTGGAGACTTCAACGAGCCATATCTTCTACATCCAGACACATTTTTGTGTACCATTTTTTTTGAAAGTGCATGTTTTTTTGTGTACTTCATCATGGTGCTATCTATACACCTAAATTTGACCACTTATATTTGATTAAATTTATCTTTTTTCATCTAAATATCCTTTTATCCACATTAGTTAAATAATATTGCTATTATTTAATTAACATCCTTAAAGTCCTCTAAATACTTAAAGTATTTAGTTAAATAATTAAATACCTTACCCTTTTATCCCTTTATTCTAAAGAATTAAATAAATAACCCATTGATTTAATTCCCTTTATGTCCCATCTAGACTTAATCCTAATTCATCCCCCAATCTCATCATTAGGGATGTGCACATTCCTAATCCATGATTAGGAGGTGTCACATCCTCCAAATTTTGCAAGTTGGCTCTTAATCATAATTAGCCACCTAACCCTCTTCTAATCTATCATTAACTAGTCTAGTAAACCCCCTTTGGTCAACTCTTGTCACATCACAATGAATTTTTTAATTCCATTTGCAATCCCCATGTACTTTCCAATGGAATTTTAAATTCCATTTATTCACCTAAGAATTTTCAAGGAATATTTTATTCCTTTTGTCTTCCCCATGCATTTTAAAAAGGAAGTTTTAATTCCTTTTGGTCAACCTTTGATCTCCACCCTTGATCTCTTGTCCTTGGCTAAGATTGAATCTCGACCATTCATTCCATCTCCCTTTGCTAAATGACTAACACTTTGCCATTTTTCAACCCTAGCCAAGCAACAATCATTCTCATCAACACTCTCATCCACATTCATCCAAACCCTAACATATTCACACACATTCATCCTTAATCTCACAACCCATTTCCAAATTCTCAATCTATAGCCATCCTTGCACCCAAATCAAGCACACACCGTTATGCTGCCAAAATCGATCCAGGAGTGCACATATTCAAACAATCAATAGGGCTAATAAACCGATCAACTTGCACAAGGTAACATCGTTCCTTCTCTTGCTTTTTGTTCAAGTTCAATTTAGGCCTAATCTTGAGGTGTTATTGTGTTTCCTTCTTCCTTGCATTTCATCTTCATTTTGCACTCTAGGCTAGGGGATTTTCAATCCACACATTTTTGGCATGCCCGATGGGACCCACATCATCGGTCTTTTCTTTCACATCCTCTATTGTTTGACTTTTGCAAGTTCAGATTGTAGTTATAAAGGCAAAATTTCCTAGAGGGGTGATCCTGATTGTCCACAGAAGCAAATTTTCTTAGAGGGGTGAACCTGCCTCACTACTTGGGCAAACCTGCTTCTCTGCAGGGGCGAACCTGCTTGGAGGGGTGAATCTGCTTCCTAGCAAGGGTGAATCTACTTCTCAGGAGGGGTGAATCTTCTTAGACAACCAATTCTGCACTTCAGAATAGGTGAATTTCCCACTACAACCAGAGGGGTTAACCTGCCTTGATAAAGAGGTGAATCTACCTGCTATATAGGGGTGAACCTACTAAAAAGGGTGAATTTGCCTGCTCTGCAAGGATGAACCTGCTAAAAAGGGTGAATTTACTTTTTTTGCTGGGGAAAATCTACTAAAAGGGGTGATTCTACACTTTTACTTGGGCGAATCTACCTCACACAGAGGTGAATCCGAGGTAAACCTGAAACCTGTCTGTTACGATTTAAATATTTTGGCTTCGGTTTTATGTACTAATCTACTAAATTATTTCATTGGTGAGTGTGTTCAGTTTAGCTAATGGTTGGTGCAGATGTCCCTTCTTTGTCCAAGATCGATGGTACGAGACTTCTAACATTTTTTTTGCAAGATGAACGATCAAAGAACATTAGTTAGTTGTTTTCATACTAGTTAGGCATACATAGCTCTAATTAGAGGGTTAATTAATTATTTGATGTTCTTGTAAGTGTGTTGTTGACGTATCCACTCCCCTTGTGCCACCTGGTGATCTTGGGTTATGAGAAATTGTAGCTCACTCATTTCCATTTGAGTCTTCCTAGGAGGTGTTAGGTCGTATAAGCTCCCCCCTTGTGCTACGTGTGAGCCTAGGGACCAACCAAAACATCTAGCATCTTCTCCCCTTAGTAGGACCTTCCTGGGATTTCATCACCCAAGGGATGATCCCAATCACATGTTATCGAAGGGGTATATAAAGGGGGGAGAGTGAAAGTTGTACCTCAATCCAGTCACGTCATGTCTAGAGGAGTGTTGAAGCTAGGGTGATACCTAGATAAGACATGAAGAGTTGGTTTGAGTTTCCAATACCTCGTTGGGGCTCTTGACTCATGCTTGTGATAGGCTGGTGTTCACGGTTGTTCCGCACATACTGTGCATATATCAGGTTTCATGGAATAGCCTTGTTCAGCCTAGGTAGATAACCTTGCACTAGTTCTAGGATCATGTTGCTTGGAGTATCTTCTTTTTGATTGAGTCAATCCAACCTTTTTTTTGCTATTTGTTGTGTCTTCAGTCCTTTTTCATAATCTTCATCCAGTCCAAGTCATTTTCCCTCACCTGTCTTTGCTCGTTCCCTAAGAATAGGTGAATTTCTTACCCTTGTTGGGCGATTCTACTCTCCAGTTTGGGTGAATCTACCACCAAAGGCAATCTTGCTCAACTGCTTGGGTGAATTTTCTTCCCTTTTTGGGCGAATCTACCTTTTGGGGTGAATTTTCCTTTATAGAGGGGTGAATTGGCATTTTTTGCTCCATTCGGGACCCTATTCAGGTTCGTTTTGGTTTTTGTTCAACTATTTTTAGACCCGTTCTTCATCCAATTCAATCTCTCGATCTCTTTAGGTGTATCCATTCATCCATTAGTGGTCCTATCATCCCTCTAGATCTCCATCCATATCCTTTTAGTCGAATATGTTCATCCATCCTTCTATCTCGTTCTCCGCCCGAGACCCCGTTCAGGTCTGTTTTGGTGTCCGTTCGGCCGTTTTCAGCCCCATTATCCATCGTCGTCCTTATTCTGTCCCTTTTAGGCATATTCGATTATTTGTGGGTCGTCTCATCCTCTGTCTAAGTCTTCATCCAAATTCTTTTAGGTGAATCTATTATTTTTGTCTGTTGTCTCGTTCACTATCCAGGGCCCATTTAGGCTCATTTTGGTGTCTGTTTAGTTGTTTTTTGTCTTGTTCTTCATTGAGATTCATTTAGGCAAATTCAATTATTTGTTGGTAGTCCTATCCTCCTTCTGAGTCTCTATATGGATCCATTTAGATGAATTCTTTCTTTTCATCTACTATCTCGTTCGATGTTCAAGGCCTTGTTCAGGTTCGTTTCGGTGTCCATTTGGTTGTTTCCTATCCCGAGCTCAGTTCAAGTCCTTGTTCGAATCTGTTTAGGATAATTTTTCATTCCCTTAGGCAATCCTCAGAGTCACACCTATTTTTTCTTTAGTCACCCTTGCGTATTCGTCGATCACATCTACCTGTCCTTTAGTGTCTTTAGTTGTTTAGGCGAGCCTGTCAGCTGTTTGGGAAAAATTGTAGTTGTTCTTGGGTGAATCTACTCCCACGGGTGATCCTACTTTGTTACTTGGGCGAATTTGCTCCTAGGGGCGATCCTGCTCTACTGCTTGGGAAAACTTGTTAGTTGTGTAGGCGAACTTGTAGGTGTTCTTGGGTGAATCTACTGTCTTGGGTGATTTGGCCTTTCTTTTTGGGCGAATCTACTATCTTGGGCGATTTTGCCTTTCTCTTTGGATGAATCTGCTATCTTAGGTGATTTGATTTTTCTATTTGGGCAAATCTGCTGCCTTGGACAATTCTGCCTTTATGTTTGGGAAAATCTACTATCTTGGGCGATTATGCCTTTTTGTTTGGGCGAATCTGCTACCTTGGGCGATTTTTCCTTTTTGTTTGGGTGATTTTGCATTTCTGTTTGGGTGAATCTATTGTTTGGGGCAAATCTTCTTCTTTGTTTGGGTGAATTTTCATCTTTGTTTGGGTGAACATGCTCCTAGGGGCGAATGTGCTTCTTTGCTTGGGTGAATTTGCTTCTCTGCTTGGGAAAACTTTAGGCTAGGGGATTTTCACTACACACACTATTAGTTCCTCTCTTTTTTTCAGAGAATTGTATTTTAAGTTGTAGTCTTTTTTTGGACTTTATGGCCTCACCTTGCATGTATTTATCTTATGTAAATGCACTGAAATAAAGTGCCACAATGTGTGTTGCATTATGGGATCTTGCACATCACTTTGTGCCTTATTGTGCTCGCACTATTTTATAAAGTGCCATGGGGGTTGATATTTTCCTTTGTTTTCCTTCTACCTTTCTCATGCATGTGTGAATTTTGTTTTCACACCCTTTATATTTGCTTGTACTTTCATTTCTACACATTCATATGTTCTTGGTTCTTCTTCATGCACTACATTCAGGCATTGAGTTTCAGTGTACCTGTCATACCTGTCCCTTGTCAGCATTACGGGGGGTTTTCTATTGTTGGTGCTAATACTTCCTTGGTTTTGTTGGAGTGAGCTATGTATACATTATTTGTTCCTATGTACTAGGCGGATGTAGTGGCTGGTTACCCATTTATTTCAATGAGATGGAGCACTTACCACATGGACACTCTTGCATTCCTATTTTGGAGGCGACCTTCCATTTTCACATGATTAGTTCTTCAGACTTTTCATAATTTTCAAATCTGTATCTCTGAGTTCTAGGTGTTTTCCTTTGTTGGCCATTGGATTCGAGTAGAGTCATTGGGGGCACTCGTACAAATTATTGTCTTCTTGATCTTGATCATCATCTGTTTCAATGAAGGTTCTTATTTCAACATTTCAGCAGTGATTCTTCGACAATGTTTGCAGCATCTTCATGCTTTAGTGGTGTTCTTTGTTCATCCTTTGTTCCTATCTTTTGGGACAGCCTTGCCTTGTTTGGAGTCTTCTTCAGTCCTTCACTTGGATTTTATCTCTTTTTGGAGTAGAGTTTTTTCCCATGAAGTTTTCTCTATTTCTTCGCATTATAGAGATCTTTTGTTTGTACATGGGCACCTAACATGGCCTTGTTTGTCGGGACACATCATGCATTCTTTTTAGGGTTTTTAGCTACTCCCTAAGTTCTTCTTAAGGGGGGGTGCTAGAGTTATAAGCACTTCAACCCTCTTTGTAATTATCTCTCGGATATTATCTGGAGCTTTCATATCTTCTTCAAAGTCTCTTGATGTAACTTTTCCTTGTTGATGAATATTGCACATATTGTTTTGTAGATCTCTTGTGTGGAAGGTGTAATTTTTTGTTGTTTGATCCTATGGCTCATGGTTATGTGCTTGTTTCACAATTCTAACATCTCTTTCTCTCTTTAATTTGTGAGGGTCATGGGAATCAAAATTCAAACAATATATTCTAGAAGATAACTGACATCATGGTTGTGCCCAAGAGGGTTGAGAGATCAATTTTTATACATAGCACTTGGGCATTCAAAGATTTTCTTTTTTTTTAGTTTTTTGTGCCCAACCATGGAGGTTTGTATGAAGATTTGTGTAGATTTGTATGAGCATATTGTCTAATGTACCATATTTTATCAACATACTAGTATGCATAAATTTCTTGGTCTGTGTGTTACACTAGCTTCTACACAACATATTTTTAATAGTTTTTTCTTTTTAATAAATTTTAAATAATTAAAATTTACTTTTTCTGATTGCTAGTACAACTACAGGGGCCAGAGAATATTTTGTTAGTGTGTCACCAAAAAGTGAGGACTTTGTCATTGTTCGCTCATTTGGACCTTTACCTATGGATTGTTTACCATTTTCAGCCTCTTTTTACCTCTTTCCAAGCCTTGTGCAAAAGTGTTGTAAAGTGTTGCAAAACATTTTCATGCTCTCCTAGGCTTGTCATCACTTAATCAATACATTATTATGCCAAAATGACCCCTTAATCCTCATACAAGAATTATATTAGTGTGTTTTATTAGACAATCCCGAAGAACATAAATAATAATATTTTAATCTCCAAAAAATAGTTAAAAATGCTTAGGTGGACTAGGTCGCCACCTTGGGCAACCTAGTCCCATCTGGCATAGTTTTTAAATTTAAACTTAATTTCTGTAAGGATTTTAATCTCTAAAGCCTAAGGTTGGTCAGTATGATGTTATTTTGGGAAAATTAGGGCATAACTTGTATAAATAAGCTCCAAAACCCTAATTACTCATTATGCACCCTCATTTTCACTTCTCCTCTCTCTCATCACTTCTCTTCCTCTCAAGCCAACTAGGGTTTGAGTAGTCTAAGCCAACAAGACATCTCTTAAGAGGCATTCAAGGGCTGAACCATTGCTGCAACACAAGGTCTATCATCAAGGCAAGGTAAAACTAAATCGCTCATTTGTTTCATTCTTTCTCGCATTATTTCATCTCTTTGGTTTAATTAATCAAAAGGGGCTTGACCAAGGCAAGCCCCCATACTCTAACAATCAACAAGTTTCCCTCTTTGTGTGATTTGTAGGTCTTTTAGGCAGATTTGGCAAGGAGTCAAGGTAGAAGAATCTTCAACAAGTTGTCCAAGCTCTCTGGGGTTGAAGAAACCCTAGTTGAAGCTTGGAAGACTTCCACAAACCAAAATCTTCATTTTTGGGATCAGACACCTAGAGGAGTAGAAAGTGTAGGTCGGGGGCTTCCATTTGCACTCTTTGATTTTCAAAAATTCAGAAGAGGACTAAGTGGCCAACAATGGCGACCTAGTCCCACTGAACTTGTTTTTCAAAGATTTTGGTAGGTTTGGATACCCTTTTGGCTAAAACGAGCTTCAAAGCAGTTTTCCAAAATAATCTAGAAAAAGGACTAGATCACCCCACTTGGCACAAGTGTCCCTTTCGACTTTGACATCAGAATCAGCAGTATTTTTAGCCCCTACAAGCCTCTAGGTGCACACCTCTTCAATCTTATCCTTTCTATAATAGTTTATGTATATTTCTTAGGTTATTTTGTATATACTTGCATATCACAATGTGTATTCTAGCATAGTTGCATTCTTAGGTTTTACATTCATAGTTAGTTTCTTTTATTCATTTCCAACATTCAAACACACATTCTATCACACACAATATCAAACCCCCTTCCTCTTTGAATGAACCCTAAAATGGAAAGGTGTGAAAGACAAACACTCTCCCATGAGTTAGCTTTTAGGGTGAAAAACCCTAGAAGTTCATTGGGGAATAATCTTTCCCCTTCTTCACTTTTGTTGGTCAATTAGTTTTGAGAATATTTCATCCCTTCACCATTGACCTATTTTGATTTTTGACTTAGCTTTAGGAGCCTCATTATCAAGCATATAGACATCTTTTTGAGTGATTTTTTTAAATTCTAGATATCTATTTTTTCATCTATCTAATGGTATGACTATTTTTTTAGTATGATGTATAATTTTGAAAAAAATAAAATTCTCAAAGGACACCCTGCATAGTTCCCATTTTTGGAATTCAATGGGATCATTTGGGCTCACATAAAAAAAAATTTAGGTGCTATTTTTTTTAACCTACATGATTTTTTGAGCTCTACATAGTGGTGATATTAGTTTTTCATGAATGTATTCCAAAATTTTAAGTTCTGAGTATGTCTCTTTTGAGGTTTTGTACATCAATTCCACTCTATGGAATATATAATGCACTAATATAATGTGCCATATCATTGTATCCTTTTAGGGGGTCATTCTTTTATTAATAGGAGTTTTCATTTTTTATTTTTGTCATTTTCTTAAGGTTTGAAAGGAATAGTTGATACATGTCTTCATTATCCACCTGATGACATAAACTTATAAGAAATCAAAACAATAAATAAGTTTGTAAATTGAATTCATATAATGTAACACAACAACTAAATATGTGTTTCTTAGGGATGGAATTTGGCACTTACACTAAACTATAATGTATTATGGGGGGTTGTGTAGTACCTTGATTTACCATCACAACAATGGATCCTTATGATTATCACCTCATGCGTGTGTGCTTGGATGTACACCCTTTTTAGTTTATTGTACATCTTTTGGGGCTTGATGCTAGGTCTACATTCTTATGTGCACCTTTGTGCATGATTTTAATTAGTCTACCTATACCTCTTCCTCTTCAACATTAAGGGGAGAATTATAATAGTTTTATGTTAATGCTTCCTTGGTTTCAAGGGAGTAGTGGAGGGACCGTCTACTTTCAGGGAGTCTCGTAGAAGTTCTATCTTTCTCTCCTATGGGGAGATTATTTTAATGGAACATATTTTGTGAGATTCTAGTACTTATGTAGAGCATTATGATGCACATTTTTTGACTGTACTCTAAAATCATAGTACTATCTACCTCTTCAACTTCACAGAGTTTGATTTCCTTTGTGTTATCTATGTATTCATAGTTGAGTAGTGTTCTATAGGCTCACTCATGTAGTGTTTTGTATCTCTTATCTTGATCTACATTTTTTAGAGGTTCATTATTTCCAACGGACACTAGTTCATCTTTGAAGAAGTTTACAACTTCGACAAGCTTAAAAAAAAAATCATCATGTTCCTATCTTCATGGGACAAATTTTTAAGAGGCTGTATCCATCTCTTTCTCCTTTTGAAGAGAATTTTTATTCCCATTGAGTTTTCTCCTTTCCTTCATTTATGAGAGATTACTATTGTACATGAGTACCTTATTAAGCCTTGTTGTTGGGACTCATCTTTTTAGTGCTTACCTTACTCTCTAAGTATCACTTAAAGGGAGGTGTTAGTGTGAAAAGAGGTATTCTCAAACTAGTTAGCTTGTAGCCTACTTAGTAGAGTCTTATTCACGCTACAGTTTTAAGCTCATGTAGAGGTTATCTAGACTTTTTTTATCAATAATGTAGACTCGCCAAGTGTCCAAAATTTTCCATAGAGTCTTACACTTGTTTCATACTTGGAGGGGTAGTTAGAGCTTAACTCCTACCTTCTCACTTCTTCATCCTTGCCTTTATAAACAAGGCTCATTTGTACATTTTGCAACACATCATATCACATGTTTATGAAATTTTCCCATTTTGCATATCTCATTTGTGGATTGTTTTGAGTTTGCAAGTAGATCTTGGCCGCTCCAACATGTAAGTTAATGCCTTCAAGTACCCACAATATAACATCAAATCACACAAACATGTACTTAGTCAATTTAGGGAATGAAAATAGTGGATGGTAGTCATGCAAAATTTGAATTTGAATTTTGATAAGACAGTGATCAAGTTCACAAATATGAAGTTAATCCCACAAATAGGGAAATGACATTGGGTGTACAAATGGTTAGATCTAGGTGGATAATGTTCATTTTGGGACATGTATCAATAGGCATAATAAATATGTGGTCTAGGTAAATGTATTGAATTGCATGCTTTTAAGGATAAAGTAGGCTTGGCTTTGTATGAATGTATGTGTATAAGGATAATTAAAGGTTAACAGAATAAACCCAACTTCATACAAAATTGTGTCATTTATCAACATACATATCAAGATATTCCCTCAAAATAGATACAAAACTAAATAAGTAATAATTCAAATATACAAATCTCACAATTACAAAATAAGTTTTGGTTATCTTATTTTTTTTTAATTCTATGATGTAACTCTATATTCTATAAAAAAATTAAGCATCACCCTTGTGAGCATCACCTAGATGCAATGAGTGTGACTCGAAAAACTACATGGTTGAATCTTGATAGCAATGCCATATAAGATTTATATTAAACATGTTGAAAATAAAAACAATAAAAACTGTATTAAATATTCAAAACACAATCTTTTATTAAAATTATACTAAAATTGACTCATACTAAATAATATGTACCTTAATAACATTTATATCCCACTTCACATTGAACAGCAAAATCCTTTGCATGATGAAATACAAAACATAAAGATAACCATTCTCAAAATTTACAAATTATATTCTCAATTTTAGTGGAAACAAAATAATCCCATTAAAAAAAATAGATAAACTAATAAAACAATTTAAACAAGCTTTTTATAAATTGGATGGAGCAGAAACCCTCTTATTTTCCTAACCGAGGGCTAGTTAGTGAATATTTTACACCTTAACATAATGTTCAACAATGACTGTCATGTTGGGATAAACCTTCCAACCAGAAATAACCGCTACAGCGTGTCCACCTAGCCGTTTGCTATAAAAGTTAGTAATTCTGGGTCCTGCCCAGAAGTAATGGGTTCTGCCATATTCACATGTAGTACAACAATGAAACGCCTGTATTATAATATTCTGTTTTCACATTTATTTCGAACAATTAAGACAACGTAACCTCCTTTGCAACTATTAAAAGGCCAGATATTGCATTTCATATCATTCGTTACCCTGAGCAAGTTGCACAAAAAGTAGAATAACTTCGAATTAGGTCAGAGCAGGGAAGCAAAACAGATATGGGTGGATGTTTTTCTGCTTCTGTTAGCGATGCCCCTGCCAAAACAGATATGGGTGTATGTCTAAATTTTTTTTATTTTTTTTTCTTATCTATTATATATATAGTTCTATATCTTCAATATCTGAAGTATGTTGTTCAAGAACAGTGGTTATTTCCCTTTCTGTACGCAGAACATCAATTTGGGTATTACTCCAGGAGTTATGCCAATGGGTTTTGGTAACAGTAGAGGAGATAAAGCTCTTGGGGGTCAGCTGCATTCTAGTAATTATACTTCTACTTCATTTCCTTACGTTATCACCATACAATTCCCAGGCAATATCAACAACAAAATTTGCAGTATTGAAGTAATACCAGGACAACACAAATTGTATGTACACAACCAATTGCTTTCTTCCATTAAACCTAAAAATTCCGACTTTGTTTTTAAGATATTGTACTTTCTGACTACGATGTTTTGTTACTTTGCAGAATAGGTATTGAGACCTTCGTAATAAACGTGAAGATTTTGCGAGAAACCGGATTGTGTCAAGTTAGAATTCTCGTTTGCTTCCTGGCCTCTACTCCAGAAGATATGATTATGTTACTATTCTAATCACACGGGGGCCTACGGAGCATCTTTTGCTTTTGCTTTATCTTTACATTTGGTCTTCTTTCTCCTAAATCTGGCTTCAAGATCAATGATAACTACAGGATATAGTTTTTGTCATGCGTTTTATGAATCAAGACGCCTTACTGTATTAGCATCTGGATCTCAGGTTAGCTTCTGAAGCTTTTGTACTACATAAATCTCATAAATAATGTGCTTGTTTTCTTATTTCAAAACCTAGATTTGGTTGTATCTATATGGAGGATTTTATGTCATTCACGACATTGGTGGAAGGTTGAATTTATTCGTCATTGTAATAAATCCGATGATGTTTCTTTGATTGAGATTGGTTTTTCTTTCTTAAAAAATAGGATGATTCAGTTGTGTCAGACTTTAATTTCACTTTAGAGCTCTTTGGATCTCTTTCACTATAGTGTTTGTTTTTCGAGGACCTTTCTAGTCTTAATACTAATTTCATTGTGAATTCTAATTTCATATTGTTGTAGCCTCTCTTAATGTATAAGGTTTGGGGATCTTTTCAAAGCTCCCTTCTAATTCTGATAAAAAACTATTTAGGTGAATTCCTATTAAATTGAATATGGAAGCAATGAAGAGATCTGTCATTTGAAATGTGGCCAAACAATCTCATGGAATGCTTCTTGTACTTATATGGCTCAATGAAGGATTGAAGTGGTACTCTCACATCTAACTGAGGTTTCATCTCGAGTATATATTATAAATATTTGCGGAAATAAATGACTCATTAGTGGTGTACTTTGAGCTCACGTTACATAATATGGCACTGCTGTCAGAAATAACTGTATAACATAGAGTGTAAATGCTTCGTTACATTATGCATGTAATTCTCCTACGCATTCTCCGACGTCATTATGAGGGTGCTCATGAACAGGTGGGAGTTACGCAAAGCAAGGAAAGGAATTTGAAATACTGCAACCGCAAGCAAGACAAAGTGGTAATGAATATCCACGATCAGAAAATGCTGCGAATATTTTAATGCTGGTGGTTTTATGAATTTAATAGAGTATTTAGTTTAAAAATTTAACGAATTAATAAATAATTTTTTAATTTTTTTTTTAACAGATAATTTTTAGTAAAATTTTAATTTTACCAGTTCAAATCTGCAGTTTTAAAAGATAGGGGCTGTTATTTTTATGAAAAAAATCCAATTAATCTTGTGAAACCTCTGCTCCATGAAAATAGACTCTGAAGCTTCTTCGTTGACCTCACCCTAGCTAAGGTGAAAAAGGAGTTCTCTTCCTTGTTTTAGTTGTAATTATTGTCATGTACACTCCATGAGATTGAAAATTTAACTCTTTTCTTTTGAAGCTCATTTCTTGTTAAATTTGAGTGAGTTACCTATCTTTCTTGAGACCATCCAAATGAAACTTGTAGGTAATTAATTTCAAAATTAAATTATTTGTCAATCCGTTCTTGGTCTGCTAGTGAAGTTGAATGGTTCTCAATGAGCCCACCAGAGATTGAGTCTTGCTGAGTGCAAGTCTCTGACATCATAAGAGATGAGGCCGGGATCACGATACCCCTCAGTCTTTGACTTAACGGAAGAGATTTCAGCCTATGACTCCTGCTCCCATACGAAATAGTTTAAATGAATCTGAATTTGATGTAAAACCCTCTGCACTAAAAAATTAATTAATTAATTGTGTCTTTTTTAAACGAAATTTTAAATTCGAACCCTCAATGATGAAACCCCTTGTTGACGTGACTAAAAGATAAAAACTCTCTGGATTGCATTTTAATTTGAGAATGAAAACCCTAAAACCAAGTGGAATAAATTGTTTCCGTTCGATGCTAATTCATCGTGGCAAGTTTGGGCAATGTGTTGGAGAGGGAGAATTCTATATTGTTGTAGTTTGAGCTTGCAGACATTAAGAAATCATAAATTTCTGCCTATTATCTTCTAGACGGTCAACAACTTCTTTTCTGATTTAAAATTAGTGTTCTATTGCTACCATCTCTATTTTGTAATTTTGTTCCTATCAGCGGCGGGCTACCTCATAATCTAATGTTAAAACCTGAATGATCTTTAATAAATGCCGCAGGGTTTACTTCAGTGATCTGATCTTATATTATAATCTTAATTGCCTTGTATAATTCGTCTGGGGCAGCAAACTTTGGTATCAAATTGATCAGTGATTATTTTGCCTATCCAATGAGTGCTAACCTGTTATGTGGTACAAAGTACCTTGATTATTATTTACTGATGATTGTATAAGTTACAAGCAGCATTTAATCAGGATAAGGCAAGCAGACGGAGAGATCATTACATTGTCCTGCCATGTTTACCCCTCGAATTCCCTTGGACTGCGCTAATGTTAGGCTGTTATTATTGACTATTGTCTCTGGAGTTTATTATGATCTGATTCAGTCTTTCATAAATATAGCTGCTATCTTAACATTGACAATGATTTTATAATTCTGTATTGTTTAAATCTTCTTTAATTCTGACTAAAACTTGTTGAGTAACGATCATAAATATTTCTTTCTAGTCTTATACAAATTGATCCTATTGTCATCTTTTCAGGAACCTCTTTTCTTTTTTAAGATCCTCTAGTATTATTGTAATATAGGTTAGTGGTGGAAATCTATAATCATAATAAGTTATTGGATTCGTGTGTATTTATGAATCATTTGTGATTTCTATTAATGAATATGAATATTAGTGGTGTTATATATTAAATTTAATGTGCTATTTATGTTTTTAACTGATCTGGACTAATTTCTAGCTGGTAGAGTTGTGCAAGCAATATTGTTTGATTACAAATACCAAGACATAAGGTGAAGTGGATTCCAGTGTGTGTGTGAGATCATTATGCCAACCTAATGTTAAGACCTTGAGATTAACACTTTGCTTAAACTACAAATTCACCTATTGTGGTATTGGTTACATACTACATGATATTTAAATGATTCCTTTATTGATAGATTGACTTTGTATGGACTGTTTAAATCCTTGCACGCAATCTTAGGAACCTAAACACTCATTCAATTTTAAATTATCGCTCATTTTCAATCATACCTTGGTAGCAACTCAATAATAAACCAATTTGAGTGCCAATCAACCTTAGGTATTGATTAATAACACATTTATTAAAGTATCTAATAAATATACAAATAAAATAGGATACATTAAAATATGCAGGAGGAAACATAATACAATAGCTATTATTTAATCTTGCAATGAAAGTATTAAACAAATTATTACATATTCCTATCATCCCCTTTGATCAAAAGAAAACAAATGGAAAAACAGAGGAGGGCATGGCTAAGGAAGATTGCTAGCACCCAAGGTAAAGGAAATGACTACAATTAATGACTTGGTTGAATCCCCTAGCATGATGCCAAGGAAGACTATGCTTCTCCATGTAGAGCATTATCCTATGTACTTATAGCTAGACATCCAACCCTTGAAAGATGAAAATTATTGGGCACTAGAGGAGAATGAATATGAAGATTAAAAGGGATTTTGCTAGCAAAAAAAATCATATTTTTGGGAAATGAGGAAGAGAGGTGTGAGGAAAAGGGTGTTGCACATATACTAGCTGATTATAAGTCATTCTAGGTTATTTTATGGGTTATAGGTTATTTTATTTCTTCCATTTACACATTGCAAATACTAGGTGTAGAGGAGGAGATTCACCACTCCCGAGTCTCTAGGACAAATAAGAGTCTACAAGGAGCGAATTATCCTCAACTACCTCAAAGAGAAAGCCCAAGTGGCATGAAGCAGTTAAGGGGAGCTTTTTGCAATATTTTTTTTTTCTGATAGTTTTCAGGAAAAAGGATTTCAGAAGGCAAAAGAGCAAGCCTCAGAGGTCTCAGAGACAAACTAACTAGCTCTTGGCCAGAGGATGACAGTACGATGCACGGACATCCTTGTGGCATGCCATTGTAGGTCATACGAACCAAAAATAGAGCAAGTCTATCGAAATAGACATAGCTTACTGACAACTCTAGAACTAAAATCCAATAGTTTTCTAAGCTAACAGAATGCTTTCAATAAAGGAAAGTACAATAAGAAGAATACTAAACATGTGAATAATAAAACTAATGATAGGAAACGACAAGAGAGAAATGGACTCATGGGAGGTCCAACACTATGAAGCCTCCTACAAAGCTCCACACGAGCAACCTACACACACATAGACAATGAAAAGTGTTGGGGTTGTTTTGGGGGTTGCCTTAGTCAAACCCCTATTTTTGTGTTTCCACCTTCATGAACAACCAAGAAGACAAGAAGACAAAGAAATGAATGATAGACAAGAAATAGTGATGAGATAAAGATGATAGACATGTGCTAGATATCAATGTGTTACTAAAAAAATACGATAATACCAATAAAAGAGTATTTACCCTCCCTTCAACAAGCTTGAGAAGCCAAAAGAGAGTGCAACACTTGAGAGAGCCAAGACAAAGATGTAGAAGCCACAAACATGTACGAAGCTTGAAAAAAATGGTGTAGAAGAGCTTGAGAGAATGAGAGTGCAAGAAGGAGAATGAGAGATTAAGAGAGTGAGTTTCAAGAATGAATGAAAGAATTAACTAGATTGAATGAGAAGGAAAATGAGAGTTTTAATGAAGACATGCATGCAAGAGGGACATTTTCTGGTGTGTCAGCGATTATAGAGGCATTATAGTTCATGGGCAGGTGGAAGTGTAACGTCCTAACTAAAAAATTAGGAATCTTGTTAGGACATTCATGCAGTGTACAGATGTTTGCATATCACAAAAGCGTCCTCGACAAAAAATCCTTCAATGATCAAAAGCGACATGATGAAGGACAAATTTAAAGGCGAGAAAAATGGGGATTCACATTATCATCTTTATTTAGCTAAAGTGAGAGTTATGCAATGTGAAAATGCATTGGGGTGCAATTTTACGATATTTCACTAGGAATTTTTGTGTAAGAATGAATTTTAATTCCATGCCTATGAGAAATTTCCTTGATTCTAGCTACTCATTATTCCTAGTTGCTTGGGGTATGTAAGTTGGCATTTTGACTAAATTAAGATTTTATTTTTTTTCCTTTTAAAGTTTGTTTCCATGTTGACTTAGCTCTTCTATTCGATGGTCACCATCCCTAATTCATAATTTATTAGGTTTATTGGTAATATTTATGGCTAAAAATTATTTTGTTTATTTTATTAGTTAATTAATAGACACTACTTAACTAATATTGTGCCTATAATATCTAGCTAAATTAGAATGTAATTGAAGCTTATTGATATATGTACAATTTATTCCTTCACGATCTTGTTTCTCTTTCATAAGAAAAAAGTAAATGAAAATAAAGAAGAAAATAAGTTTATGTTCATATAATGAAACCATAATAAAATGATTTAGTGTAACTACTAGTATGGAATTAGGAATATGTATGGTACTATTCAAAGGATGATAGTAAAATGAATCTTTTATACTTATATATTTATCTTTGTGTTGAAGTAATGAGAGTTATCCTAAAGGGAAAAGTAGAGGAAAAGTCCAACCTTTACTCTATCCTAGTCCATAGGGACAAGTAGGCTCAATCCTTAATAACAAATATAAAACCTACACTTAATAAGATGCTCAATTAACCCTTAGCCAATTACACTTTGCATAGTAATGTCTAGATAAAAGGGAGTATCAGTATCTCTAGTTCTAGGTTTAATATAAAATTAAATGACTCCACTAACCCCTACAATGGTATATAAAGGATTCCTTTTGTAGGCTCAAGTATCATTTTTAAAGGTCGGCCCTAAGATTGATGAGACTATGACCCTCCCATCCAACCAATACTAGAGATTAAGATGATCATAGATGAAGCAAGTCATAGGATCTTGGCTTTGACATATTTATTTATCAAAATTTAATTTTCCCAATTATTAAACCAAGCATAATACAAGAGAAAAATTATATGGAAACAGAATTATTGGAGTAGAGGACTCTACAAGGGTATAGATAGAGGATTGTATACCCCCTGATACATAGCTTGTTCGTCTCCTTCTAATATGATCATTGAATTGGTAAATCCTATGACCTCATAAAGATAAGCATAATGATGCTCCATCTTGACAATAGTCAATGATAATTATCTTCCTGCATAAATTTTTAGCCATACCCAAAAATTATCTATGTTTTCTAGTGAAATATAAACAATGAATGATAAGAGGTACTTGTGAGGCTTGGGTGGTTTCTACCATTGGCACAAAGATGAGAGATGCTATTTTCTATCACCTATATTTCCTAGGGACTACATGGGAAAGATATTTCCTAAAGAATAATAATCAATTAAGAGATTGGTCTAATTCTTATATCAAAACCTTATCATCTCCTATTTTGGATATGTGTATTCCACACTAGTATTCTCTGGTTGGGATAGGGGTTATTAGATACCACCTTGTGCACTGCATGATTGGCTTCAATAACCTCTCTTGGATGGACATAAAATCCACTTGGATGGGGTGGATAGGGACTCTTATCCATGTGGTTGGGATCACATTGGAACCTAGTGTTAACCATTGGTAGAGTGAATGAAAGAAACCTACATTGGGTAGATAGCTAAAGATGCAATTTCCTTAAATTAATGGCATTTATTTTTAGTAACATGATATTTCCAATATAATATCTATATTTCTATAGGTTATATTTTTTAATAATTTTTGAACAAGGTAACTCATATGGTCAAACTAAGTACTTTAAGAATGAACCTATTTCCCCTAATTTTTCACCACTTTCTAGTTCATTGCATAAATTAGGCCTATTTCTATCTTATGGTTGTTCTTCTAATTTTTTTAATCCCCACCTCTTCTATTTTATGAGATAAAATTTCTAAAATAAAATTGTAGTATTTTGGAAATGTTATTACAATTATTAAATTTTACAGTTTCAAATTATTTTCATTCCATAGGTTATCTAGGGTTTGGTTCATAATTTAGTACTACTTTTTAGTACTTTTTATATTTTTATTTCTTATTTCAAAATATTTTTTTCCAAAAGAAATTAAAAATAAAGGAAAGGACATTACAATGGTATCAGAGTGTAGATCTTACTAGCCTATACAAATAACTAATGTTTTGGGTGCAAAACTCACTACATGCAAGCAACTAAAAAAGAAATAAGATATTTAAAAAATTCCAGACACTAAAAGTAGAGGAATGAATAATGGGATACAAATCTAAGAGATCTGGAATATACACATTGATGAAAACCATTAGTTGAGGATAGAAAACTATGGAAAGATGTCTCCCAAGTATAGCTCAATCCTTACAATTTGATTTAAAGGGAAGGAAATAAACAGGGAATTTATTTAGCTAATAAAATGGATTCAATCAAACATCCTTCCCATACATTTTGAACAAAGTTCTTACAAAGAGACGAGGAAAAACCATTTGATGAAGAGTAATTTTTCCATAAATTTGGTAATTAGGTATATTACTTAACTACTTACCTCCTAGGTCCTATTCACACTAGTCAAATTTACTTTGGGTAGGGTGATCCCACAATAGTGATTTACAATTTTTGGCCAAACTGGACACTGAAATTATTATTTTTAACTAAATCTTCATATTCGGGCACCTATAACGGCTAAACCATGAGGAATTTGAAGATGATGCAGACTATAGTCTCATCACATTTTGTTTATGGATTCTAAAAATATTTTTTCAAAATTTTTGGAATAAGATTGCACTTCTTTTTCCATCTCCCATGAAAACTGGTTTTTTTTCAGAAAACAACATTTTAAAAAGGTGACGCTCACTGTATACAACATAACTTTTTTTGTATGAAGGATAAAATTCTAATTTTTTCGAATTTAGATTTGTAACTATGATATATAGCACTTTCATTTGGTATCATATTTTTTTATTGAATATTTTTTCCTTAATAGAGTTTCGAAGTGAAACCAATTGCAATTCAGACATAGGCAGACTGTATACAACATAAATTTTTTTGTATGTATCGAAATTCAATTTTTTTTTTTTTAATGGATCAAGGACATCAATACCCAGCACAAAAATATTTTAAAAATATATATTTTGATAATTTTCTATTTTTCCACATGTGCAAAACAAAGAGCTTGATTTTCGGTGAAAAACCTATGTTTAATAAAACTAAAAAGACACATACATAATAACACCAAAACATATTAAAATTATATTCATGGGATAGCTCATTTCAAGGACACCATAATAATTTGAAATAAATTTTAAATGAATTAATTTGATCCCCCAAAAGGTAAATCAAAAGTGATTTTTTGTCAGCATTTTGATAGGTGTAAAGGAGACTCATTTAAAATGAAACTTTTAAAGGATTAAATCATTATATTTTCTAAAAATATGTGATTTCATCAAAAATCAGTTCCTCTCAGAAATTGTAAATTAGCTTTGTGGGATCACCCGGTACACATAGGATAATTATCACTTTATGTATCATATCATATGTTTAAGACACTTACCATAATCTTATATTAGCCTATGTGTCACCTTGGCCTATATAATAAAGGACCTCTCATACATTACTTGTATTGTATATGTTCATTCTATTTTTATTCTTTGATAGTTACACCACTTATTCTTGTCATATTGATCTTTTAATTTAATTTTGCTTTCCATTAGGCCTCTAGATCTTGAGTGGCTATCTCCATAGACAAATATTACATGGTATTAGAGCATTTTGAGTGTCTTTGGTTGCTATTTTTATGAGATCTTGACTGTAGATCTTGTGTACTCTCTTCTCTTGCATCAAATTGTGATCCAGTGAATTAAAAAATGATAGAAATATCATAATATATGGGATTTCTCTTTGTGGATTTGTATTGAAAGTTTATATTGGACTATGTTGGTATGAATCTAAGCTCACCATTAGGTTCAAGGTGGACCCAAGAAATTTACTTTAGTTTTTTTATTTGTTCAAATTGGACATGCGAGGATAGATCTACAAGGGTTTGAATTTCATAGGTGGTTGATAGATATATTTAAGGTAGTTACAATTTTAAAGCATTTAGAGTCAAATCTAAACCTAACATGATATCTAAAAGGTCCAAGGACCTAAGGATTGATTTTCAAGTCATCAAATTTTGGGAACTTTACCCTAGACCATCAAATAAATCTTTAACCTCCTCAACCATACAAATCATACAATCAAAATCTTGGTGGAAAATTACATAGCATCTACACTTGCACATGCACATGTTTGATTGGTACAACATGGGTATATTTTTAAAAATAAAATTATTAATTAACTTTTTGAATCATTAAAAAAAAATAATAACACAATACCTTACATAGGTTATAGGTACCTGCACAAGTAGTAGTGTACCACTCACACTACTAGGTGTCATGTAGTGTTATCAATGACACCTACAAGTCCTATCAAAATACATAAATAATTTAGCACATGATGGTCAACCCACTAGATTTTAAACATATTTAAATAATCTTTTTCTCACCAAAAAATAATTATACATGTTTGAAACCACCCTTGAATACTATAAAATGTTAGTTAGTGGGAGATTAGCACTTTCAATTATGGCTATTGACAATGGTTTCAAAGTGTGTACAGTATATTTTGGTGAATTGGGGAATACATATGCATGTAATTTCTAATATCAACATGATGTCATGATTTTCTACCCCAAATCGCTTCCCCAGGGATGAATTTTTCAATTTTATAGTAAAAATTTAGAATGCCATAATTTAGTCATCCAACCTCATTTTTGTGAGATTTTTTTTATTGGGGGAAGAGTTTTGCAAGTGTAAAGGGGGGGATTTTCTACCCTCAAGACGATAGGGTCTCAAGGAGAAAATGTCTTTTGGTTATCTCAGGGATCAAAGCTCAAGTGAATAGAATAAAAAGTGAAAAGGTGTTTGCACAACTTAATCAAATAATTGCTAAACTACTAATGAAAAGAATAATAAAATGACTTAATTATAGGAACTGATTTAACAAAATTAAAATTTCTTGCATACAAGAACAAAAAGTACTTAAATCATAGATTGTAACCTTAAAAGGACTAAGCCTTGAAACAACATATGACATGTTGTAGGGATGTTCATGCCCTGCATTCATCTGGTAAAAAAATGAATAAAATCCTTAAATTTGCAATGTCCAACTTGTGAAATTCGTACATCTAAACACAAAATAGAGAGGAAAAATATTGGGGGCTATTTTGGGTCTTTCCTAAGTCAAACCCCTATTTTAGTTTTCCAGCTCCATGTATAGACAAATAAATAAAGATAGATAAAAAAGCATGAAATGAAAAAGAAATGTGATAGAAACAAACCCTACAAAGGAGGAGAGCCCCTATCATGAATATAAAGACATGTAACATAAACAAATATCGCAAGGAGGACAACCCTTATTACAAATAAAGTAGATGAGACAAGTAGACAAGAGAGCATTACCAATATCCTGTAGCTCCCCTCTTGGATTTGATAGACATGATAAGCTTTCTTGCAATTAATCCCTAACTGTTGCTTGAGAAAGATCTGACATAACTTGCTATAAAAAGCAAGAGAGAGCAAGATAGAATACTAAAGATCTAGAATAGAATGAAAGAGAGAAAGATCAAATGACAGAACATAATAATGAATGAGAATAAGAGTGAAAAGTTGATTTTTGTGAGGCTAAATGGGTGGGAGAAGTCGTTTCATCCGCATTTATGCCACAATGACATGTTTCATAGGCAAAGGACATGGAATATTCATATTTGAATCTCATAAAGTTTGGGAACACTGGCACATCATGGAAATATTCGTGTGTTGTGCAAGTATCCTACTCAAAACTTTGCACAAGTGAAATATTCAGGCTGTTAGTGTTTCATCATTGTCATGATCTATGAAGTTGGAATTATGAAATTTCAACTTTAGGTTTTGTCATAAATACGGTGGGCTAGATGCACAAGTGTGAAATTGGGCCATGGGGTGCAATTTTATGAAACTATAGCAAGATTCAAAGTGGTGTAGATGGTTCTTAATTTATTTTCCAAATTTACAAAATTTCATAGATTTTGTAGAGTAGCTCTTGTTTTGAGAACTTCAGGGACTTAGTTTGGGCTCATACGATAACACTTCTTGTGCATTTTATTAAAAAGTGCATATTTTTTTTATAATTCTAATAGTATGATCCAATTGATCTCATTCTGTAACAAAATTTTACCTTCATTTCTATGACCAAATTTAACATTTGCATGTACTACGATCAAGACCACTTTTTTTTGGAATTTGACATATTTAATTGTACTAAGTATAAAGTGTGAAGATCATATATTAAGAGAGAATAATTGATTGAGTAAATTTGAGGGGAATGTTATATTAAAACATAATACTTATTATTTATTTAATGCTCAATAATGTTGTATTATCTAATGTAATTGTGTTGATAAGATTATCTCTGACCTTCTCTTCATAGACTCGGATTGGGCAAGTTTGGTTGATGACAAGAAATCAACATCTGGGTATGTGTTTAGTTTGGGATTTGGTGCAGTCACATGGAATAGTAAGAAGCAATAGGAAGTGGATCTCTCCTCGAAAGAAGCAGAGTATTGGGGAGTAGTTAAGGCAGCTTGTGACGTAGTTTGGATTCACCGTATGCTTGTGGATATGAAAATATCTCAAGCAAGTCTGACTCCCTTGTTCTATGATAATCAGGGAGTTCTCAAAATTGCAAAGAATCTAGTCTTCCATGAAAGAACCAAGCATGTGGAAACTCATTGTCACTTCATTCAGAAGCTTGTTGAAGACAAATCCATTCAGTTGTTGTATGTTCTGATAGAGGAGTAGACAATAGATATTCTCACCAAGTCACTCAGTCCATATAAATTTGTAAAATTTAGGGGGCATCTTGTTGTAGTTGAAAAATTGAGCATTAAGGGAGGGTATTAACATAATATTTATTATTTATTTAATGCTCAATAATGTTGTATTATAATATAATTGTGTTGATAAGATTGTCTCTGATCTTCTCTTCAATTTCTTTTAGAAACTTGTTATCTTTGTAAATCTCTATAAATTATTAATTGAAAATTTTCTCTCATTGTAAATACATCAAATATTTTTACCATTTCTCTCGTTACATCTTACTGTGTTTGTGGTTGCATTCCTCTTGCTCTATCATGGAGAAATCTATATTTCCACTTCTAACACATTACAACCATCCTAAATAGAAATATTTAATGAAGAAAACGCTAAGATTAAGAGATCGTATAAGATAGTTTATGGGCTCAATGATGGTGAAAAAACCAATGACAGAGTTAAAAGGAATAAATAGTTGAATAGTTCTGGAGAATCTATTGGATATTAATGCTTGAATTTATCTTCCTAAGTTGGTTTAAAATAGACTTGGGGATTCATATAATATAAATATATTTAGGAGAAAATAATTTTAAAATTCAAAATAACAAATATTCCTAAGAGTTTTTTTGATGATTCTTAATACATTAATAACTATTCAACATGTGTATAAAAAATCTAAGAAAGAAACATACTACCTAGAAAACTATGATGTTGACTATAGTTTAGTTTACATTACAAGCACAAATTTCAATGCATGGGAATATATTGGAAATAAGTTTGATTAATAACCATAGAAAAAAAGATATCAAAGGTAGATTGGTTGGATGGTAATCATTTTTATCACAAAACATATGCATCATTGCGCATAAGAAAATAACTTTTTTCTATAGTTACTCCCAAGCAATGAAGGTGTTGGAAAATAATGTTGATTGTAGTTGAAGGACTAAGGATTAATGGTTCACTAGTGGATAAGCATGAAATAATTCATTTACCTTACCAAGTAATTATAAATGACTATTACTCTATTTTATTTTATTTTAATTCATAAGCAATTTTTTGGACTGGAGCTATGAACTAAAGAGGCCACAAATTGGGGACCATGGGTCAATCCTGTGAGAACATTGGATTAGTGAAGGAATAGTGCATGTGATCAGAATAGCCCAATAAAGACTTGAACCTTGGTGGCTGCAACAAAAATGTTGCAACTTAACTATCGCACTCTGGGATGAACCCTAACTATTTCTCTATTTTTAAATGAATATGTGTTTGTTTGATTTCTAAATGATAGAAAACCACCATTTTAGTAGGAATTTTGGAAGAATACCTCAAAAGAACCTTTACACTAAGGAAAAGATATCCATTCACATGATTCAATGGTGTTGATGTTGTAGCTTCGGGCTACATAATTTTTCCTTGCTTGTTGAACAATAAATTTCATATAGCCTAATGACTATTTATTTATTGTATTTATTAAAGTGAAGAGGTGCTTCACTTGGCAAGTTATTATAACTCATTTGGGTCAACTTCCTTAATGTGGGCGACCTATTTAATTATTTCTATTTCCTAAATGAGGCTGACCTAATGAAGAATCACATTGTTTTATATAAATACAAGGCGATGATCATCTCATTTGATCATCAAGTATATTTCATTCACCATATTCGCACTCCTAGAAGAAGTTCTCACTTGAGCGACAAATCATCATCTTGAGCAACAAATCATCATATTGATGCAGTAGATCAATCTCAAGGAGAAACATATTCATTTATGTATCTATGCATCTAGGAGAGGTGCTATTATTCATAAGTATCAAATTCGGCCTTGTGTTGGGCCTGAGTTGTAAGCAGATTTTTGCTCTTTTTCCTCAAATATATAAGCGATATATTTGTTGGGTTTTTCCCATTGAGTTGGAGGGTTTTCCCAAGGTATCTTGTGGTGCTCATTGTATTATGTGTTGCATTTTTTGATTGATTTCATTTCTAATCCTAAAACTGACATGGTATCAGAGCAGGTCTAAGAAAAGATCTGATCAGATGTGTTTAAGCATGAAGGCGAAATTAACTCATTGTTTATCATCTCAATTGCTACAAAAGTGGTGTACATATGAATGAATTTGTGGAGTGTTTGAATCATACTTGTCTTGGAGCTTTGGGAGCCTTGATGGTTTATGAAATTTTGAAGAATTCTAGTTTTGATAATGTGCAGTAGTGGCTACACAAGCTGAGAGATCATGTTGATTCAAATATTGTTATCTTGATGGTGAGCAAGAAATCTGACTTGAATCATCTTCGAAATGTGTCAGCAGATGATGCACAAATATTTGTTGAAAAGGAGGGCCTCTCTTTTATAGAAAATTCTATGCTGCAGTCTACGAATGTTGAGAAAGCCTTTCAATCAGTTCTTACATAAATATACCATATAGTTAGCATAAAGTTACTTGCAGCAAAAAAGGGGTCCTCTACTGGACCTGGTCAAGGAACTGTGATTAGTGTTGAGGATACTGGAGTTACTAGAGCGGCTCTCTGGGCAGAGTGGCCTCTTTGCAAAAATGTTAGAGGGACACGTTTTATGTCAGTGAGACTACACCAAGTGTGGCTAGCTAATTGTCATGAGAACTGACATGAGAGTCATTGATTATCAACTCAAGCGAAGGGCTGACTTGCAGTGATTGACGCCACTAAAAGGGCAAAGAGAGCAGATATTATGATCGATGTTTGAGGATATCGATCCCTCATTTTCTGTGTACAAGATTCTAATTTCAATGAGATAAGTATTTCATGGTTGAATAATGTTCCTGAATTTTTTACGTAGTTATTAATTCATGTTATAACATTGAGATAGTGAATCATGTATGCTTCTAGCATTGGTATTTCTCTTCGAGATAGTTGAGTTCTATGAAATTTTAGTAATCTCTCTCTATAATGCTTCTAGGATGGATTGAGGAGCAAGAGGGTGATGAGAGATCGCATAGAGAGAAAGAGCTTGAGGCATCCTATGAGGAAGTCATGCCGACTAGAAAAATGATCAAGCATGGAATCATAACTTGCAGCCATGGGACTAAGTTGGTGGCAGAAGACATCTCTTGAAGATAAAGAATCTATTCAGGTTGTCTTTGCGATCAGTTCTTCGAAGAGGAGGAATTAACATTCAGAGGGAGTTCTATGAATCGCTGAGAAGAAGTGAAGGTTGTAGTGTTCCAAGGTCAGGTGCTAAATCCTTGAAAGACCTCTTCAACAGTTGAGATCAAAATTTCTCAATATAGTCAATTTGGATTTAACATTGGTAGCTTCACAAACCTATTCAGAATAGAGTGATCTGGGATGAGGTCAAAGAGGACAACCTTGAATCTCTATAGAGGTGTGTGCTGGAAACCATTTCTCTAAAGCAAGAATTGTAGACAATCTTGGACAAGGAGGTCAGAAGGTTGATGCAAGTACTTGGAGATTCAGAGGGATTCTATTGAACCAAAAGAGTATGGCGATCCAGTTGATCCTTTGGAACCAATTGATGGGCCAAGAGACATTGTTATTGGTCAAAAGAGACCTCTATGGGCTAGGAAAACAATGCAGGAGGAAAAAAAGTTTGCAACCCCTAGAGGAACATTTAGAGAAAGAAAAAGACCTCAGAAGTTCTCAAGCTATGTTGCATTGATGAGTCAAATGATTGAATTTGAGCCCTCCAATGTTGAGGAAGTTTCAAGTCAGCAAGTATGGAGAGATGCTATGGTTGAATAATATCAATCTATCCTCAAGAATGATGTTTGTGACATTGTACCTAGACCAAAAGGTAAATCTGTTGTATCTTCTAAGTGGATTTTCAAGATAAAGCATGCGGCTGATGGAAGCATTGAGAAGTAGAAAGCTAGATTTGTGGCTAGAGGATTCTCTCAGAAAGAGGGAATAGACTATGAGGAAACCTTTTCTCTAGTTTCTTGTTATACTTCCATCAGGACTATCATTTCCATTGCAACAGCTAAAGGATGGAAGTTACACCAGATGGATGTGTAGACATCATTTCTAAATGGTGTAATTGAAGAAGTATACATTGAGCAACCTAATGGATTTGAAGTTCATGAGAAGGAGTCTCATATGTGTAGATTGAAGAAGGCTTTGTATGGCCTTAAGCAGGCTCCTTGTACTTGGTATGAGAGGATTGATCGATACCTAATGAGCTTGGGATTCTCCAAGAATGATTTTGATTCAAACCTATACTTCAAGGTAGTTAATGCTGAGGCATTAATCTTGGTTCTTTATGTTGATGATATATTTCTTACTAGAGAAGAACACCTCATTATCAAATACAAGAAGGAGTTGGCTTCTGAATTTGAAATGAAGGATCTTAAGTAGATGCATTACTTCCTTGGTTTAGAAGTATGGCAGAGGCCTAATGAGATCATTCTAAGTCAAGGGAAGTATACAATAGACATCTTGAAGAGATTTGGTATGATGGATTACAAATCCATGTCTACACCTATGGAAACAAATTTTCAAAAGTTAAAGGAGGCTGTAGCTAGTTCAAATTTGGTGGATTCTACTATAAATAGGTAGTTGATTGGATTATTGATGTATCTAATCAATACTAGACCAAATATTTTCTATGCAATGAGTGCACTTAGTCAGTTCATGTGTGAACCAAGGAAAATACACCTAGTTGAAGCAAAGCATATCTTGAGATACTTGTATGACACAGTTGGATATGGCTTGAGATATTCTTCTAGTGTGGACTTGAAGCTGCATGGTTATACTAATTCTGATTGGGTAGGGTGTGTTGCTAATCAAAAGAGCACCTCTAGATGTTGTTTCAGTTTGGGGTTTGCGATGATCTCCTGGTGTAGTAGGAAGCAGTCTTCAGTGGCACTGAGCACCGTAGAGGCTGAGTATATTGCATCTTGTGTGGTAGCTTGAGAAGCAGTGTGACTTCAGAAGCTCCTTGCATGATTATTTAGACAATCATTGGAGCCGACTGTCATTCATTGTGATAATCAAAGTTGTGTGAAGCTTCCTGTCAATCTAGTCTTTCATGAAAAAATCAAACATGTTGAGATCAAATACCACTATATCAGAGATATGGTATTGAGGAAAGCAATCTAGTTGAAATACATTAGCACTGATGAGCAAACGATCAAAATTATCACCAAGCCCCTCTCTAGAGTAAATTTTGTGTACTTTTGAGACAAGCTTGGAATTATGGAGAATGAAGCCCTAGCTGAGAGGGAGACTCAGCTTCAATGATCTTCTGGTATTTTCTCTAATGCATCTTTCTTTGTAAGAGAAATTTGAGGTGTAAGCCCTTGTTTAATGCATCTTTCTTTGTGAGAGAAATTTGAGGTGTAAGCCCTTGTTTCCACCCTCTGGGAGTAGCCATGGTGGATGTCATGTTGAGTGAATCCATGAAAACATCATGTGAGAGAGTCCGTGATGATTTTCTTTTACTTGTGTTTATTCACCCCCTGAGAGTATCCATGGTGAACGTCATGTTGAGATGACGACATCAGGTTGATTGATTCTGTGATGGGCACTTGTGCACATATGCTTTACCATACATGGGAGTAGCCATGATGGTTGATATCACGATTGAGTGAATCCATGATGAACCCCTTCCACATATGGGTGTAGCCATTGTGGGTGTCATGCTGAGAGATTCCATGAAAGTGTGAATCAGAAGTATTCCTCCCTAGCTAAGAGGGAGTGTTGATGTTGTACCTTCAGGCTACATACTTTCTCCTTGCTTGTTGACCAATAAATTTCATATAGCCTAACGGCTATTTTATTTATTGCATTTATTAAAATGAAGAGGCACTTCACTTGGCAAGTTATTATAATTCATTTGGGTTGACTTCCTTAATGTGGCTGACCTATTTAATTATTTCTATTTCCTAAATGAGGCCGACCTAATGAAGAATCACATTGTTTTGTATAAATACAAGGTGATGATCATCTCATTTGATCATCAATTATATTTCATTCATCATATTCACACTCCTAGAAGAAGTTTGCACTTGAGAAGCACATCATCATCTTGAGTAGCAGATCATCATATTGATGCAGCAGATCGATCTCAAGGAGAAACATATTCATTTATGTATCTACGCATCTAGGAGAGGTGCTATTATTCATTGTCTCAAATTAAGCCTTGTGTTGGGCCTAAGTTGTAAGTAGATCTATGCTCTTATTCCTCAAATATATAAGAGATATATTTGCTGGGTTTTTTCCATCGAGTTGGAGGGTTTTCCCAGGGTATCTTGTGGTGTTCATTGTCTTATGTGTTGCATTTTCTGATCCTAAAACTAAAAAATGGGTCTTGGGAAACTAATCTATTTCAGTGGATCATAGGTATAGGAAACTCAGATGTTTCTTCAATTTTTATAGGGGTGCTACTAGAGTTAGTAGAGGAAAAAGGAATTTTAGCCACATGGATAATCATGAAACAAATACTAGTTGGTTTAGATATGGTAGTGTTGGAGGTGGTGCATGGCTTTGGCTTTCCACCACTCAATAGAATCATGATAGTGCATGATGAGAACATTAATAGGTTGTAACTTGATTATTCATTGTTATCACCATAAAAAGGAATAAACAAATTTAGATGAGGGTTCATAAAATAAAAAAATTATGAAGTGATGAACAATATTCATGGTGACAAGGGATGTGAACTAGGATTTTGTAGTGGATGGATGCTTTTACTCTAAAGAAGATTGATTGACAAAGGATAACTCAAGTAGTATTTCTGCCTAATGCCATAATATAGTTCTCCTTAAAATGTTTTAAGCTTTTGTATATAAAAACCCTATAATATAAGATCCTTTTACTTCCTATAATCCTATGAAAAGGTGACTAGAAGTTGCCTCCTCCCTATAGGTCAAATTTGTAAAAATAAATTATTATAATTTTAAAACAAGTGGTCTTCAAGGCCATTATTAACAATCCAAAACATGTATATTTACACATTGCAAGAAACTAAACATAAAATTAAATGAGAAAATACATCAAGAATATATTTTTCACTATTAAAATTATAAATGATCAGATTCTTGAAATAAATTTCTATATAATACACAACCTACTATAAATATTGTTATCATGCTCTCATATATGTTTTAAGAAATTGTAGATAAGATCTTACTATTAAAACTCCAGGAATAATTATGTATAATTTCAAAACCAACAGTCTACAGAAAACTGTTCAAGTAGATTAATCATTCTAATAACTCATGATTATGATTTACCTTTGGTTTCATACTAAGATTAAGGGTACCTTGAGTTGAAGTGGTCAGTGGGCTATTAAATGTCAGTCAAATAGATGAGAAAAAATGAAATTTTATAGACTATGATATGCCTACCAGAGTTCACTGTCAATACACAAAGTATAACTGTTGCATGAGATATAGACTATGATTCTCCATTTCGTATTTAATAGGACATGATTTGCTTACTTTGTATGATAAAAGCCCACTCCTCTAACATTTCATTTATAGTGCAAAAAAAATATTAAACAAGAAATGCATTCTTGTAGAATAGACTATTGATATAATTGAATGCAGAGCTCATGGGTGGTTGAATACAGTTAACATAAATTTTGTTTGCCAAGAGAATATGGCCATTTCAATCAAATATTGTATGTGCTGAAATGTTTTCTTCTTGGGTTAAGTGCTTGCTATCAAATTTGATGCTTTAATATTGGTTTTTGGTGTTGCATTATGTGGGTCAAGGATGATAGAGTTAGTAAGGAGTTCCTTTTGGTCTCCACTGAATAAGAGTTCACTGAAGAATAGTTCTCCTTTCCCATCCTAAAAAATACAAAAGAGAAGATAATCTACTATCCACTTTTTGGTAGGAACTATTGGGAGAGTTAGAAATGTTAGATTATATATCAGTAAATTTTGGTATATACTCTAATTCATAGAGAAGGTATGATTGCATCCATATTTGAGGAGAAAAGAGTGATATTTTTATTTGATTTTTAACTTAAACAAGCAAAGAAAACTCAGGTGTATTTATAACTGTTTGAAACTCACATTACAATGTTTGCTTATATATTGGTTTTGATAATGTTTGAAGAAGTTTGGGTTAATGAATTTTGGTTTTTCTATTTCTCCCTTTTAAGAGAGTGAGGAAGATATTGTGAAAGATAAACATGTAGAAGTTAAAAGGTTTTATTTAAAAAATATATATTTCAAATTGATGCATAAATTATATGGTTAAATGATATTCAAAGTTTCTGATAATGGTTAGTATTCGTCTTTTTAGTATTGTAAAAAAATTATTAAATAACATAGTTGAATTTTTTTATTTATTCTTTATAATTATTATTAATAGTATTAGTAAATAAAGTAAGTATTTGTAAACAATTAAGAAATAACGAGAGTTTATTTTTAAAAATAATTAAATAAATTATATATATATATATGTACGATGTATATATACTAAAGTAAATGGATACTTTATTTAATATTCCTAAAAATAGGTCACAATTCTAGTCCTATTCATAATTATAATGCTATTATGATTATCACAATCAATAATAATTAAGATTAGAAGTAGAATTTAATTCACAATTATAAAATTATAATTATAATTAATTATATTTTATTATAATAATGCTATTTTATTGATCATATGTCAATAGTGGCATGGTTTGGTGGTTAAGTTGTTTTGATGTTGTTCTTGCCATCAAAGTACAAATGCCATTGGGGTACCATATTTGTTGAGTATTTATGTTGGGGATGGGGTCCCCTAGTTGTGATGTCACCAGTTCATAGCTCTAGGTCAAAAGCGTTTACCCCTCTAATAAAAAATGATATTTTATTAATTGTTCAATTAAAAATTAAAAATATCTATGCACTAGAATATAATTAATAATCAAAATTAGGTTATAATATAATTCATTAAAACAATTGAGAATTATATTATAATTATTTTATATTTGACAATAATAATTAATAAATTAATGTTATATTATATATATTCTAGCTCTAAAAATAAATAATATGTAATGAAAATCATCTATTTTTTTTTTATAATTCTAATAATTTTTGTTTTAATTTAAATAATTAAATGTACTTCTTAAGAGGGAATTTTTGTTGCCCCCTCCTTTGCCTCCTCCACTTCCTCTAATTGATTCGTAGTGTCTCCCAACCCTTGTGGTGAATAGTCTTGTTGTGGGTTCTGAGTCTTTTCCTAAGGGGGGGTTCTCTTTTGAAGTCTACCTTGGAGGTCCCAATTCTTGTTGCTCTTGTTCAAAATGGGTTGTAGGACATCTTTGCTTTGGGTGATCCCCACTCTATGGTTTCATTGTCTCATTGTTTGGATGTTTATCTTCCTATTTTTCAAGGATTTGCTACTTCTAGAGTTGTTTCTCTAGAGGATTTTTAGAATATTCTCAGCAATGATGTGACACCTATTGCTCCTTTTGTTTCTCTCACCATTCTTGATGTGTGGTTTGATAGAGACGTGGTTGGTCTGCAAGCTGCCATTATTGGGAGATTTTTTAGCTTTAGACCAAATATTTTTGTTATTTGCGAGTGGGATTTTTAGCTTTGGATAGCTCCTAGTCTTCATATTATGGCCTTGATGAATGGGTTTTTGATTTTGTTCCTTGGAGGATTGCACTCACATTTGTCATGAAGGCCCCTAGTTTTATGCAAGGCATTTATTCACCTTCAAAGCTGGTCTGTTGGCTTTGAAATTACAAAGCTTAACTTGTAGCTTATTTGGGTGTGTATCCTTGAGCTTCCTTTGGAATTTTGGGATGAAAATATTCTTCAAGATATTGGTAACATTGTTGGTAATTTTATAACCTAAGATAAGGTCACTAAAAATACATCCAACATTCTATTTGCAAGATTTTATGTCTTGGTTGAGTCTGGTTCTTTGCTACCCAAAAGTGTGAACCTTTGCTCCAAAGAACATTATTAAACTCCTTGTCTACATCGGTCTATTGTATAGGGACAACCTCATCATGATAAAGATTTAAATACTTTGTTGAGTACCTAAAGGGTGAAACTACTATTCAATCTGTTGCGACTCTAGCCTCCCATGGTGTTGTTGGTAAAGGTTCTATATTAGCGATAAAAAGGAAGATGGATATTGGGCCAGGTACTCCTTTTGGTTTTAGGAAATGTTGGAATATGGCTAAGGATTTTTTCTTGTAGGTGTTTTCATTTATGGCAACCCAAGTCATGCAACTCTAGTCTTGCGTCTGAATGAGCAACACTATTTTTGGCTCCTACCGGCAAAACAAAGCAAAGAATAGGAGATTTGGCTAAAGGTATAAAATTTGGTCTAATCATCTCACCGAATAGGTATTTTGGGTTATGAATCCTTGAAGAAGGTTTGCAGATGATTGCAATATCTTATTTTTTGATGCGCACTCGCTAATAAGCGATCTAGGAGGTACGATGCAATAATCTGTCAATTATCTATGCTAAAAGGCCGACCCGAGAAAGACAGAATCTGTGGATGTATAAGATGAAATTAATTATAAGTTTCATTGTTGAATTAAGTTTGTATGGGTCCTCTCTTGGTATTAACTGATTTTGAAGGATGCACATAATGATTTGATGATGGATTTGGCTGAAAAGTTAAAAATATCTTGATACTGTATGAAGTCGATTGTTGGATGAACTCATCTTTGATTGTGGATATATATAGGGGATTGTTTTCATCATTTGGAGGAGTAGAGTATGCAGTGTATATAGTAAAAAAGTGGTATCGTGTGAATTGTAAGTCATTGTAGAGTAGTAATATGAATCTAATGCAAAGAGAAAAAAATGGCAGAGCAGGGCAGAGCAAAGTGGAAAAAGAGTAAGCAAATCCATAACAAGATGTATGAGCTTCACCGGAATTGTTACCTTGCATTTTCAGATGCTATCGTCTCAGTTCATCTCTTTAGATGGTTTTAATCTGAATTTTGTAGGCAGAAAGGCTTTATCTTTGAGCAGTGAGTTGTAGGTAGTGTGCTTGAATGCAAATGCATTCATTTTATAGTTCCTATACTTTGAGTACTCAAATTGTGGATTAATCTGCACCTTGGTTTTTCCCCTAACAAGGTTTCCATGAATTTTTTTTTGTGTCATCTTATGGATGTTTACTTTTAATGCATACATCTTTCCTTAATGCAATGATGAAATCCTTTCATGTTTTGAATGGATGAAATTGTTGAATATTATTGAACACTGATTCACCCCCCCTCTTAGTGTTCCCTTCATTCCAACAGTTGGTATCAAAGCAAGTTCCTTTGGAGAGTTTTTGTAGCTTGAGGTGGATCTTGTAATGTGATGGACTCTGGTAGTCTTCAACAACAACTTGTGGTAGCTCTTGATGACCTTGATCAGTCTAAAGAAAAAGTTCAAGAATTGAAAGAAAATTCTAGAGATGCTGAGAAATTCATTCAGTCAAATATAGGGTAAAGAGGAAAGATCTATGTGATCAAATACAACAAAAATAAAATGAAGACATGGATGATGCTCACCTAAATCAAACTTTGAAGGTGATAACTGGAGAATGTGAACAACTTGCCAGAGATAATACCAATCTGAAACATGAGATGAAATCTATGATGATGAAGATGGACAAAGAGATAGAGTAAAGGAAGGAAAGTGAAGAAAATATTGCTCAGACCCTGAAAGAGAAATATGATGAATGCAGTAGAATAAATGAACTTACTCAATTGGAAAGTGAACTGCAAAGAGCCATAAACAATGAAGAAAAAATTGGTAAGCAGATTTCTACTCTTAAGAATGATCTTGGCATTGCAAACGAATTCAAAGAAAGGTTTAAGATTAGTTCAGTAAATCTTGATGCGCTAACTCAAGGACAAAAGAGTGGAAATGATAAGAGAGGTCTTAGATATGAAAAGGGAGAAAATTCTAGATCAACACAAAAGTCTTCCAGACATAGCAGAAATGGAAGGTATCCAGTAAGACAACCTAATGGACAAAAAATTAATGGATATTAATTTTCCTGTAATAAGTTTGGTCATGTATTGTTACTCAGTGTAGAATCAATTCAAGGACAAAAGATTCATCATTCTCTGGTCAGTTTTTTAATTACAAAAAGTATGGTCATAATTTAACTAAATGCAGAAATATGTCAAGTCACTCTATTGTTAGAAGAAATATTGAATGTTATGCATGTGGGAAATTAGGGCATATTTCTAATCAATGCATATTGAGAAGAAACCAATGGAATGGACAAAGAAACATTGTGTGCTATCACTGCAACAAGTATGGAAATATTGCTAGATTTTGTAGAAACAAGAACATAGACATAAGAGGTCTGGTATACAGAGAGAAGAAAAAAAAGAAAACTGAGAAAGGAAAATAAAAGATAACTACAGATGATATTAAATATCAAATGAAGATGTGGATGAACAAAAATGATTATGATGTTGGAAATTGTTCCATAACGGGACCTGCTTTCGGTAATTCTTCTTGTAATTTAATTGAGGCCATTGGCCTAGGGGAAGTTTTATCAGAAAATCCTTCCTCCCATGTCTATAGATGGTACTAGAGTGAATAAAATAGTCATGAAGGTGCACTCTCAGTATGTAGAAGTTTTGATGTTTTTAGAAAATCATTTTCAGCAAACCTGTTGATCCGCAGAAGATTTTTCTATCATCACCTGAGAAAATAGAGTCTCCGGAAAGGTTAGGGAAAGTGCATTTATTGCGCATGTGCAAACTATAAAATTTAAGTTCAAGTCATCATTTTTCACTTTGCATTATCGAAGAGAAGAAGGAGAGCACTCGAGAAGTGGTTTTCAAAGTAGCAGAAGCGAATTTATCAGGTGCTTCAAATCACTCTCAAATTTTGCGTATAATTCAGTGTATAGTTGTGAACCCTAAAAACATGAAAAGAATGGAGAAAATTAAAGGATCAATCACATTAGAAGAGTATAATAGTGCAAAAATCAGATCTATGATAAATCTATTGCTTCCTAATGAATTGAAACAATTAAACAAATCCAAACACATAAATTTGGATATGTGGAATGAGTTTTCGTACTTCACGGATGCAAAATTTGTAAAATTATTGTTGAAAAGATTGCACGATGATGTGTTAACCTTGGATAAACCCTACATAATCTCAAAGGAAGTAATTGAGAGATTGACTGGACTGTGCAAAGTCGGTGATGTTCCTAAAAAGAAATCTATCCGAAACAAGGAGGTAGAAACCCTAACTAGGATAATTGGAGATCAAAGAGCTCTACGGATAGCAAAAATCAAAGATACCATCATGAAGTACATTGCGCAAGGAATAAACTATTAAATCTTCTACCAAAATCAGGAAGGGGCTACATCAGCTAGTTCTGTATATATTGCTCATAAGATGATAATTGAAGGTTGAGACTTTGATCTATGTAGATTATTGAAAGATCAGATGTTAGAAAATTTCCAATTGACAAAAGAATCGAGGTATCCATTCAGGTTTGGTACCCTAATTATATGTCCGGTTATGTACTTGCTAAATTCATTTCCAAAATATGACAATGTAGAATGGACATCGGATAAACTGGTATGCACTCAAATCTACTCTTATGCTAAGAATCTATCTAATTGGGATTCAAATTTTGGAAGTTTTTGTAAGAACGTGCTTGTAAAATTTTGATCAGTCGTTATTTCCCCTTTGGTGAGGACAATGGAAATTGGTTCCTCCTTTGGTGACATTGTCAGGGGACAAAAGAGAGGTCAAGAGATTGTTGAATACAACCCTCCGGAAAGAAAAGTCCCCAAGATTGAAGGAAAAGGGAAAGAGAAGGAAGTTGTGGACATTCCAGATGAAGATTCTGACGAAGAGCCTGAGAATCAACTAGAAAATGATTATGATATTGAAAAAGGCAGTGAAGAAGAGAAGATCTGTCAAAAGAGAAACTTCAGCAACTTATCCAAAGCATAGGTGGTATGCAAAAGATTGCAAGGTTATGGCCAGTCAAACCATCTTATGATCAGGACTTAATTCTAGAAGTTTTGAATGCTCATATTGAGCATTGCAAGATAAGATTGGAAATTGTAAAAGATGTTCTACCTGAAGAAATGATTGAAAGTAGCAGAGAATCAATGGGCTCTGAAGACAAAGGAAGAGAAGAAGGTGAAATTATCTCTCACCTAAAATAGAAATTCAAACTATCTCTTGCTAAGCTTAAAAATAAGATGAATGAATTAAGGAAGTGTATTGACTTAGCCACAAAGATCTACAACTACTATGTTCGTTGGCCTCATGCAGTCAACAATTACAAGGAGAAGTTGGATCAGATTGAGATAGAACTGAATGACATTGGTAAAAACTCTGATATGTCTTAAGATTGATCAGGATGGAATCATCAAAAGAAGAATATGGGAATCATAGACAACTCAAATAAAAATTCAACTATCCAAGAATGTTCTTGTGGACACCGTTTGAAAGGTAAGAGATTTAGTTGAGTGCAGATGGGAGCAATTGGTAGAAATTCTGAAAAATGGTGAAAAATTGGAAGGAGCAATTACAATTTCTGAATCTCTCATTGAGATTATCAACAAAAATTCCAAAAACAACAACTTGATTATCAACATTGGGACTGCAATTGATAGTTGGGAAAATTTTCTTCCGAAAGTGAAGAAAAACAACAAGTTAATTTTTTAAAGATAAGCAGTAAATTAATTTCAAGTTTTTCCAATTTTGTTCAAAGGAGAAGAACTACACAGATTGATGATTTTTGAACACATGTTTTATCACCATTTTGTCACCTTTTTAGTCAAATTTTTGGCATATGGCATCCCAACTTTGTCATTGATGTCAAAGGGGGAGAGAATGGAGTGAAAAATTCCTTATAAGGGGAGAGAATTCCTTATGAATCTTAGGAGGAAAAAAGTGCAGCAAGCAGTTTGGCAGTATACTCATAGTGATTCCAACCGTTAGTCATTTTTCACTAAGTGTTGCCATCAATGCCAAAGGGGGAGATTTTTGGCATATGGCTAAGGAGTTTTTCTTGTAGGTGTTGTCATTGATGGAAACCCAAGTCATGCAACTCTATTCTTGCATCTGAATGAGCAACACTATTTTTGGATCCTATTTATAGAATAGAGCAAAGAATAGGAGATCCGGTTAAAGTTATAAAAGTTGGTCTAATCATCTCACTGGATAGGTATTTTGGGTTATGAACCCTTGAAGAAGGTTTGCAAAGGCTTGTAGTATCTTAGTTTTGATGCACACTCACTGATAAGCGATCTAGGAGGTACAATGCATTAATCTGTCAATTATCTATGCTAAAAGGCCAACCCAACAAAGAAATAATTCGTGGATGTATAAGATGAAATTAATTATAAGTTTCATTGTTGAATTAAGTGTTGTATGGGTCCTCTCTTGGTCTTAACTGATTTTGGAGGATGCACATAATGATTTGATGATGGATCTGGCCAACAAGTTAAAAATATCTTGCTATTGTAAGAAGCCGACTATTGGATGAAATCATCTTTGATTGCGGATATATATAAGGGATTGTTTTCATCATTTGGAGTAGAGTATGAAGTGTATATATCATATAAGTGGTATCCTGTTAATTGCGAATCATTGTAGAGAAGTAATGTGAATCTAATGCGAAGAGCAAAAAATGGAAAAGAAGGGTAGAGTGAAGTGTAAAAACAATAAGCAGATCCAGAACAAAATTCATGAGATTCACCGAAAACGTTACTTGACATTATCAGATGCTATCATCTCAGTTCATCTCTTCAGATAGTTTTAATCTAAATTTTGTAGGTAGTAAGCCTTTATCTTTGGGCAGTGAGCTCTAGGTAGTGTTCCTGAATGCAAGTAAATTCCTTTTATAATTCATATACTTTGAGTACTCAAACTATGGATTAATCTCCACTGTGGTTTTTCCCCTAACAAGGTTTCCACACAAAACTATCTGTGTGTCATGTTATGGATGTTTACTATAATGCATACATCTTTCCTTAATGCAATGATGAAATTCTTTCATGTTTTGAATGGATGAAATCGTTGAATATTATTGAATAGTGATTCAACCCCCCCCCCTCTCAGTGTTCCCTTGAGCCCAACAGGACATAATAACCTGGCCAAAATAACCTTGGGTAGAATAACCCGGTCACAATAACCCAAGGACAAAATAACCCAGGGTCATAATAACCCATGGACAGAATAACCTATGGTCAAAATAACACATGGAAAAAATAACCTGTGGTCATTTTAGATCAAGCTAGTAATTTTTTTTTCCTTTCTCTATATTCTTACGAGGACATTCTATCCATGGGTTATTCTGACCATGGGTTATTTTGGCTTGGTTTATTATGACCTTGGGTTATTTTGTCCTTGGGTTATTGTGATTGGGTTATTCTGTCTAGGGTTATTTTGGTCGGGTTATTATGTCTAGATACCACTCCTAATTCACCTCCCACTATTATTGGTAAAGAGAAGATTTTTGCTAAGATCTTCAAGTTGGATAGTTCTTCTTGCAAGTATAAGATAAATTTTTTTGATGAGATTGGAAGCTCACCTATTATCGATTGGTGTCATCAATCCCACCTACAACCTACTTTGAGTCCTTTGTTGAATTTTGAATTCAAACCATCTTGATTAGTTTTTGTTGGTTTTGGGTCTTTCTAAAACTTCTTCCCATTTCTGGGCTTTGATCAAAATCTTTGTTGGTCCTATTGTTCTCCTTGTTTCTTTTTCCTTGTCTCACCTCTGGTGATTTTTATTTTCTCTTTTCCTTTATGGTTGTTCTATAACAAGTATGAGCCCTTCCCGAATTTATCTTAGTCAAAACTATAACTATAATATTTACATAGACTTATCCTTATCCACTCTATTATCATTTTGATACTTTTAAAAAAAATGTTCGTCGAACATGGCTTCTAAACCTAAAGGATTGACAATCTAAAATATTTTCTCAACTTTACATCTTGTTTGGTAATTTAATACCTAAAATTTGACCTATGTGAACAACTACATTTTATAATCTATGATTTAACCTAGACAAGAGACTCGATCATATTTTCTAATCATCCAATTTTTACAAGGAAAATAAATTACTGCGATGACCATTCTACCCATATTTAAAGTTTCCATGTTAATCACTGCAATAATTAGACAACATGGAGTGTAATTTTGGTGGAATATAAGTCATGTTCCTCTAACATAGCTTCTATAACTTAAGGTGTTCTAAGCTTGTTAAAATAATTCTTTAAACTTGATTTCTTCAAAGCTAAATGTGTTATGAATTTGATGGTTTATTGTCCACATATTTTCCTTTAGTTAAAATAAGACAACTACATAATAGTCTAGGTTCACAAAATAGCATGAAACTTGGAAGAAATATAATAGAAAACCTTAACTTAACTATAGAAATCCATTTCACATCATCAAATTTTAGAAATCTAGTTTTATATCACGTTCTTCAATTTAAAACCTAGACTTTAACTTGACAAGGGGGTGACATTTTTCGCCCAGCAAGCTATGATCAAATGGTGAGGTAGAAAGGTTTCCAAGATGACCACCTTGGTCCAAACTCCAAAATTCATTGGCAATCTTCCATAGTAAGGTTTGTTGACCCAAATTTTGTGTTTTTCTATTTTCTCTATGTGTTTCTCCTTTTTGTATGTGTTTCTTATGTTTTCTTAAATATATGTTTCTCATTCTTTGACATAGTGGTTCTTCAAATTTATATTTTTTAATACTATTTTCTTACAAATTTGTGTTGTATAACTTCTTTTTGTAGGTTATCAACTTCGGGGAATCATTACCCTAATCAAAGAACTCTCTACTCTCTCTATAATATCATGTTAGAATGTTTCATAATTTTATTTTGAATTTATATTTTATTTCACTTATGCGATTTAGGATGCATATTCAATGTCATAAGCCCACTAAATTCGGGGGAAATGGAATGCCATACTATGTTTTAAAATAAATTTAGTTTACATCTCTCCTAGTTTGATCTTAGATCCATTTAGCCCTTGTATTATCTTTTCCTCCTGTAGACACATAAAAATGACTTAGGCCCTTGAGCTGCATTTTTCTATGTCAAACGTCTTCATCATTTGATTATGCCCTAATGTCATAGTTCCCAATTATCCTTCCATGATTATTTCCTCCATCACATTACCATTTATCCCATTTTCCATCTCACCAAATAAATAATTAAAACATTTATTTATTTCCTTTTGTCTCATTCTCATTTATGAATTAAACCATTATTTAATTCATAAGTCAAATTTCCTCCATAAATCAAATAATTTATATTATTTGATTTCTATCTCATTTATTCTCCACCTTTGATTTAATTGTCTAAATATTAGACATTCATTTCAAATTTTTCCCTAACTTTGACCTAATGTTTCCCTAACCCTAATGCTCATTATCACATTGAATCCTAGCCATTGATCTTAGGGATTTACCAACTTCTAATCCGGACCATCCATTGTCAATTTGGAATTCTTTAAAAGGCACTCTCTCAAGCCATTTTGGACACACACAATTATTTTCCGCATGCTTGAGAGCTTTGAGCATTCATAATACTTCAATATTTTTCTTGGCTTAGACATAGGTGATACATGCATCTCAAATCTGAGGGCAATCATATCATTTTCAGCAAGATGGAGAAGGCCAATGGAGGCCAACGAATGGGAACTTGAAGACTAAGTGACTTTGTGTCATGTTTTTATGTTTCTAATTTCCTTTGTACTGTATTGTTGTTAGGGATTTAAGTTTTTATGTTACTTGCAATTAATCTATTTTTTTTATCTCTAATACATTTTGTGAACCTGACATCTGTACTAAGTATCATCGCTACTTTCAATTCATGAAAGTAGAGATTCTTGAAGATATTTTTTTTCCTTCGCTGTGTTCATTCCACGGTGTTGGTCTCTATGACTTCTATCTTTAGTATTTGCAATTAGAAATTAGTTTGCAATTAGTAATTAGTTAAATGATTCTCAGATTTTAAATAGGCAGATGTTTGATTCATAGATATCTTGTTTGTAAAGCATTCACAATGGAATAGATTCTTTTTAACACAAACAAAATCATTTTGGCTGCCATGTTAAATGGTTGTGCTAGAAGATTATATTATTGATTTACCATGCTTATCATTTTGTTTACAAATATAGATATTTAGCTTAAAAATAAAATTAAAAACAAAAAAAACATTTTTGGAAATATAAATGCATAAACTGTTTTATTTCTAACTCTTTTTGAGAAGATTTTCTAACACAGTTTTTGGAGTCACAACATTTCCATGCTTTTAGTCAGATGTATATATATTTAGATTTTAATTTAATTAAATGTTAATAGATTTCGATTCATTTAAACTTTTAATTAGATTTCACTTAGATATTTTTAGATTTTAACGTAATTAAATTTTCATTAGTTTTCCATTAGACTTTAAATTTTAAGTAGATTTAAATATTTTTTAAATTTTAATAAATTTTTAATTAGGTTTAGATATTTTTAAATTTTAGTTTAATTAAATTTTAATAACTTTTTAATTATATTTTTTAGATTTTAATTTCTTTTAATTAGCTTATAAATCATTAATTTAGTTTTTAATTAAATTTTAGGTTAATTAGATTTCCAATTTCAATTAGATTTTTATTTTTTTTAGTCTGGTTTTAGATTTTTAGAATTAGATTTTCAATTTTTAGATAAGATTAATGTTTGTCTATTACTTTTCATTAGTTAGACTAATATTATTTTTCTTTATAGTTTAGTTTTGATTTTGGGACTAATCTTTGACTCTTTTTTTTTTATTAGGTTTGAATGTCCTAGATTTGAAACTAACATCAACTATCGTTGGCCAAAGATTGGAGGCCAAAACTAATAATCATGCTTTGCAAGGCTTTGGATTTACTTTGCTTTATCTTGAGTGTATTTTTCACATAGAATTATTAGTAGGCCTAAAAATAACTTGCATGTTTGCGTTGACATCATAAGTAGGTTTAAAATTTACTAGTGCTTGCATTGTCTTGTGGTTTGCATTTTGTTTCTAGGTGTGTATGCGCTTCTCTTGCACCATTTGGTGATGTTGAGACTCAGAAACACCTTTTGAAATTTTGTACAACCACCCACACATTTGGATTTGGGCATTCAAAATAAACTTTGTTTTCAAAATTTGTGTAACCCTGATTCAATAATAGAAGTATCCTCTCCCCTTGCGCACTTGTGCGAGCCTGCGTGCAAGAGAAACTATTATTGACTCTAGGAATTGGGCCTTCCTTGGTGGTAAAAAGTACTCACCCCAAGGTGACTCAAATCGACAATGAAGCTCTTTAGCCGAGCTACCCCCGACCGGTATATAAATGTGAATCCTAATGGAAAACTTAGGATTATGAGTGCGGATGTGTTACATGGACAAAGTAGAATTCCCCAAAACCCTGTTGAGTGTAACCTATTCAGGCTGGAATTCCTCCTTTAACTAAGCTTAATCTTTGCCCCATGTGTGGCCACTCAATTGGGGGTCCCGAATTAATTTTTTTTGTGTAGTAGCCAAAATCCTTTCTATTTCCTAGCACAACAACGGTTGTTGTGAAGGCTCCACATTCTCGCAATTCTTCGTAGAGGTGATCAATCTGCCATGGGAGTTTCATGGGGGTTGGAAGCTTGGTTGGCCTGAGAAGTGAGTGCAATGTAAGGGGGAGCCCGTGTGGCCAATCTTTTGAATTCACACGCTAAGAATAAGTGCGGTTGGGGAAACCCACGTGGAATCTAGCAAATATTGTCCTGGCTTAACCTAGGATTGTGTTTTCCAAGTGTTTTCTCAAACATTCAAACAAACAAATAACATCTCACAAATTTGGAAACAAACATTCAACTTGAAACATTTCAAAATAGTTTGAAAGGAAACACCTTTTATTTATTAAAATAATTTTTAATAAATATGGTATGTAATTTTGTATTAAATATGATTGGTGAATAATTGTGTGCTAAGACTTACGATTTGTACTATGCAAAAAAAATTTGTACTCAAAAGTAGGATACTGTTCAATATTACAACAATTGGTTTAGTTTTATCTAAGAAAATAATAGACCCATTAGGGTGATGAACTAGACTAACTAGCCTAGGGTGTACACCCTCAAAATTGTATGTTAAGATCAAATTTTGGCGCATTCTAAATGTCACAATATTGAACCTAAATTAATATAGTAGTTTAATTCTTAATATCATAATTAGGGTTCTCTTATAGTAGCATATGGAATTGATCATAAGGTGAACACTAAAATCATAATACCTAAAACCTACTTATTGATAAGCTTATTGTTACTCGAAGATGATGGGAGTCAAGGATTTTTCTCTACCCAAAGAAGTGTTAATTCATATCCTTGAGTTACCAAATTTTAGTATTAGTATAAAAGTAATAGATGCTAAGAGCTACTTAATTTCATAGGGTTAACTAAATTTCACCAGTAGCATGTAGGTGATATATTCTAGGATATGCATTTATTAGGAGTTAGTATTTCCATTGGTGTGTCAAAAAAAAGTGTATGCTTCTAGTATGTTGTTTGAACCCTGTGGTATGGTTCTAAAGGTTTTGATTATTAAATAAGTCTAGGTGGCTGATTATACACTCACTAGTATTAGGAATGGAAAAGTCACATGGAATATATTATATTTATTAATTCATAAGATGAATATAAAACTTATAGAGATATATGAATTATATTAGTCTCTTTTTTTTTATGTGTTTTATTACACTTATGACCTTGCCAATGATGACAAAAATTAGTATGATATTCTTTCCTCATCATCATAGTTGGAATTGATCTCAAGAAAAATATGGGACCCATTGTGTAATATGGGATTCATCAACATTCATTTTTTATGTAGATAGTACTTAAGAGCTTATATGTTAATTAACTAGGCAAAGAAGTATATACTTGTAGTAATATTGCACAAACTTATATTTCACTAGCTGGGTGATATGTATATGTGTTAGATCCATGATTTAGTCCCATTGCATATATGCAATGTATTTATGAGTTAATTTCATCATAGACATGTGGTGTGTGCATGAGCTAATCACTTTTTAAAAATGTGATATTGTATGAGATGGTCACTATAGGAATTGGTGTGTATTCGTACACTAAAGTTAGTATAGGACTAACATTTGAGTAGAATGCATTGGCTATCATAATATTAAATGTGATTTCAATTTAGAGCATAGTCTCAATTAATGATTGAGGTCAAAGATCTAACATCAATTATCTACATTAATTTTTCCTAGTTTGGCATGTGAACTATGGCACTTCTAATTCCCAAAAGTGATACACATGTAGGGCCTTAGATACACAACTAGCCTTAGATATGCATATTAGCTAGCTTTTTTTAGTATCCAGAATTAAAGAAAAATATTAGCCTTTTCTCCTCAAATATGTATTTTATATGAAACATCCAAAATAAAATAAAAATATTAGTCTTTTCTCGTCAAAAATGCATTCCATAAATAATTTCTCCAATTAGAATATAAACCAAATTTTAGACATATATTATTTTAACATTTCTAATATTCACAATAACTCTTACCAAAAACTGGATGATATATTATCTTCTCTTTTGTATTTAAGGATGTGAAAATAGATCTACTCCTTTTTAGATTATTCATTTAGTGGATACCAAGATAAAATGACTACTAACTCTATCACCCTTGACCTATAAAATTAAATAGCACCCAAAACCAATATTAAAAGCATCAATTTTCCTAGCAAGAAATTACAAGGAAAAAAGGATTTTCAATACATACAATAGTTGACTAGAATGACCATAATTTCTTGGTTAAGTAAATTTATATTAACTATGAGACACAACCACCTATAAGTTCTATATTCAACTATATCAATGGTCTATTCTATAAGAATGCATGCCTTCTTGTAATATTGTTTTACACTCTAAACTAAAATGTTAGAGGCATGGGATTTTATCAAATGTGTAAGAAAATCATAGTATAAGTAAAAAATGGATTATGTGGAGGATTATTGGATACTCTATCTAATGCAATATTTATACTCTTTTCCTTTTGATAATAGACTCTAGTATGTATGACATGTGGTCTATTAAAGTATTTTTTCATTTATTCGATTGAAATTTAATAGTTAACTCGTCATATCATTTTGTTACCACTCAAATTAAATTCACAAATCCCCTTACTCTTTGTATAAACCAAAAGTTAATTTATAATAATGTTTTTTTAGAATGATTAATTGACTCAAGAATAGTTTCTTGTAGTCAATCTATTGTTATCAAAATTATATTGATTTTAATAAATCTATCCTAGATTTTTAATAGTTATAGCTTATTCCATTCTAAAATTGTATAATTTTTAATAATATATAAAGCTATGTATTATTATGATATAAGCATCCCTACAACTTGAATGCACTAAAAAACTGGAAACATAAAATGAAAGGACTCAAAAGCTACAAAGAATCTAATTCATATTATTAAATTCACTAGAAACCCCAAGATCAAGCTTAATATAGTGACTTGATTGTGAATGAATGTCAGTGCAACTTAGTAACATAACACTATGGATTTTGATAATATAATTTAACAAAGTAAAATTACATAAAGACTTGAAATTCATAAAAATGATGAGAGGAAAATATAGAAAGATAAGATGAGGATGAGGATAAGATCAAGGAATTAGATTTAGCTAAAATACTTGTTGATTCAACTCAAAAAGTAGAGAAGATAACTCAACTAGTAATAGAAAATTATCGTTCCAAGATTCTAGGAGGATAATAACATATTATTTTAGCTCATTAAATAGATAAGAGGAGACTAATTTTCTATTAGAAGATGGAGTTAATTTGTAAGGTGATAAGTATAAATTTTATTTATTTATTAAATATCAATAATTAGCTCACCTTAATTAAATAATATAAAATATTTAATTATTAAATAAATGGATAAGATAATAAATGATAATTAATGATAAATACTGTGATAAATTATAATAATTAATTAATAAATGGTAAATGATACAATAAATGATTAATGGTAACTGACTAATTAATGATAAATATCATGATATGGTAAATGATTACAAATGATTGGTTGATGCTTAGAAGAATATTTTACTATATACATTTTTCTCCTTTGAGACAATGTTTAGAGTAAGATTATTTCATAGAAAATAAAAGCAGTTGAGAAGAAAAGTTAAAGGAGGTGAAGAAAATGATGATATGACCCACTTGGTTAGAAAATAGAAATTTAGAAATGTGGGATGATACCCCCTAGAGATAATATCTGAAAAAACTATACATGTGTGCTCTTAAAAGAAGGGATGTGAAGAAAATATCAAATGGAGGATGAAAATAAAGAAAGAGATATGAAAGAAACATGAGTATGGATGAAATAATGATGAATTTATTATGATGATGTGTTATGTTGACTTTGATTTTAGCAACCTTTATTTAATATAGTAATGGATGTTATGCATGCCAAGGTATATAAGACCAAGGTGACAATGTTTTTAATGCATGGATTGAATCTCAAGAAAAAAAAGATGATGCCCCAACATTCATAAGGCGTCTGATGCTCTCAGTGGATTTGTAATGAGACAACCAATAGACATAAATATTTCCTTTTACATCACAAGGTACTTGTGTTGGAAGATGAATTACTCTGAGAGGGGGGGGGGGGTTAATCAGAGTAATGTACAAATTTTCAAAATTTTAACTTCAAGAGAAAATCACAAAAATACCTTGAGACAACTTTATGAACCCTCTTAAATTGCAAGGTGAATTCTACCACATCAAAGACTTTTAGCATAATGACAGATTGATAAAATACTTACATAATAATGTCAAAGCATGATATTGATTGTTCATGTAAACTTGATTGAACAATTCCTTTTAATGCTTTATTTCCACAAGACTTCATGTATGTTTTGAACACTTTTATAATAGAATGAAATGCTTAATCAAGTATCAGAGCATTGCATGGATTGTATTGAAAAATGATAGAATGAAAGTATTAACACTTAAGCACATGGGCTGAAACACAAATGCACAAATTTCACCACATAACACATTATTTTCCTGAGTGGAAAAACCCTCTTGGGGTATAAAAAACCACTCGAATAATTCCTTTTATTATTAGAGCACCAACTCAATCAAGAGCACCAACTCCATTATTACAAGAGCACCAACTCTTTTACAGTTTAGGAGCACAAAATCCTTTTATAGTTTAGGAGAACCAAATCCTTTTCTGAATTCTGAATAATATCAATGATTCAGAGGGTTTCTCTATTTCAATAAAACCTTTTACCAAAACTGACTAGTATACACAATACCTTAAGAATTCAAAAGAAATTATAATCCTTAAAATATCAGGTATAGCAGTATAATGATTTGCTTCTCAAAGATTTTCAATATTACAAATACATATAATCATATTGGCTTAAAATCCATCTCTCTTTTTCCTCTCTCACATTTAGGTTTGAAGACCTTTGAATATATATATGCACATAAACAATGTCAAACTATTTTCCAACTACCTTTCTCATAACTGATTCTAAAATCAACGAATGTCATTAGGGTTTCCAAACAACCCTAGAAGCCATACATCAAATGCCATTAGGGTTTCAAAACAACCCCTTAGAAAATATTAAAAGTTACAAACCCTGATTATGAAAAATGATAACTAACCCCTTGCTCTTAAACAAAAATTTCATAACCCTTTAATAAAACTATTATACCTCTTAATCATTTTTCACATTTGATCTCGATAACAACCTCTTATTTCTTGAAACAAACCAAAGAATAAAGACCCAATATTATTTGTTAACTAATGCAAAGAATCATACATAAGTTACCCAACTTCGAGCTTTTCAAATTTTCGAGCTACCCATCATTCTTTCTTCCATGTTGGCTCTAGGCGGCTAGGGTTGCTCTCAGCCCTATTCAATCTTCTTAGTTAAGCTTTAAAATTCTCTTTTGTCAAACAAAACAATAATTTGGATTCCGATAAAAATATAATGAATGAATTTTGAAGTCCGAGATACCCATAATACTATCACTGCCAAGTCAACCCCTCATTCATAATAAAGAAACAATCTTATGATGAGTTGTTAGATACACAAGACCAAAAAACATTGCCATATTTTCTGTCGCTGCCAACATGACCATATGCTTGTCACGGGATGATTTAAAATCACATAATATAAAATGATAGATGAAGCACACCGATAAATATATAATTTCACATGAAAACCAATAGCTTATATTTTAATCACCAAAGGCTGATAACATTTAAAACTTTAACCAATGTTGGTTATAATTCATAAATCCTTGAAGCCCGATAAATGTGATTTCATTATTTTTCTCATAAACACTTACCATTTGGAACCATAGGAACCCGAGCATATATTTGCTATGTGAATCACAAACCATCAATGCTAAAGTAACTTTAAGAAAGATAACTCTGTTATCATATTTTTTAATGTGATCAAACAAAAATCCAAACAATATAAACTGGTCCATTCCTTTTATGACGAAAGATTATTTTTTATGTCTCCTTTGATGACCAATCACTTTACAAGGTGATTGTTAGTAAAAAAATCATGTAGTAGGCCAAATAGATATCAATAGAACCATCAAACACATGACATTGCTAGAGCCTAGTATGAATTCAATGCTTCCAGGTAATGTGAGTGCAATGATGTCAATAAGCTAAGATTCATAGAACAAAGTGAATCAATAACCAAACTACCTGAATCCTTAGACAGTGTAATTTCTTGTTAAAGCAATATAAATAAACAATGAACCAGAATTCATGGGCCATATTTATCAATCAACAAGTCATAACCATTGATATCATGAAGATAGAAAGATGCCAAGACAAACCAAGATCAATATGATAATATCAACTGAAACAATATACTTTTCAAAACTGAATATCCTGAATCTATTGCATGATCATCTTGAATGACCCTATTGCCAGTAACCATAACCATCTGAAGATATATTTCATTCATAAATCTGAACCAGAAGCCACATGAGTAATATCAACATGAAAAAATTGAATCATCATAAACACTACAAATGAATATCTGAAAGTGAAGTAGCATGAAGATTATGTAACCTCTGAATCATGACCAACATATAATGAATTCCATCAATAAAGTGCATCAATTATTCAATGTAAGTATATGAGGACCTGTGACCATGTACATCAACTGATACGAAGAAATCACATTCCAACCAAAGCATATTTTGACATCAAGGACAAACAATCAGAAAACCAACAACATGACCTTAGTGGGTCTAGTAAGAGTACAAAACATAAAACATGACACATAGAAACAATAGAGATTGCTCTAATGTATACCATTTAGATCACACCATGATATAAAATGATTATGGAAAGTGAGTAGGTATAGTATGGGTCAAAATAAAAGTAATTTTTTAAAGATTGAAAAGATAAAGAAGTGAAATAGAAAAGAAATTGTCAACTAGCACACAACAGTGTTACCTCTTGCCAAGTTGTGCAAATGACTAAAATATGGAATTGAATCATGTTTGGTTTAGGTAAGAAAACATCCCTTTTAAGATAAGTGTTGGATGAAAATAATTTTTTCATGATGAAAAAGGATGTGATGACTATACGTTATCAAGGTTGATGTATTTTTCAATTTTTGTATGAAATGTTTATGCTTCAAATGTGATATTTCAAGGTTTGAAAGCATGTGTTAATGTTTGATGTTAGTGTTTACATTTATTTATGTAGTTGATGGAAATACATGGAACTTTATTTATTCTAGAAGGAATCCTTGTCAATAAGTGAGCTAGAAGTCATAAACCAATATTTATTCTAAATTAGTCCATGTAGTCGCCTACCTCTGATGTATAATAAGAAACAAAATACAACTGATTTAAACATGAAAAAATGATGTGAAATATGGATGAGTATCTACAGTATAGAAATGTCTAGTTTATTAAACATGGTACCTGGAAGTAGGTTTTCACTATGGTACTTGTCCAAGGTGCCACAAGATGATTATTTTTATCTTTACTATTTTTGGTATTTTTTTAATATCAGACATGATGCCCGATTTCAAAGTTTTCATCATGGTCTACCCCAAGGCACCACAGAAATGGCTTTCAATAGAGTGAAATTTTATCTTTACCATTTTCTATTTTTTTAGTATTTATTCAATTGCCTTATCATTTTGATTAAGTATGGAAGTGATTAATGCACACAATTTTGATAGGTTCATCAAGATATTGACCCTTGGGGGTAGCTAGCTAATTTCATTCCAAAACATACTTATAAATGATGACATATGGATCTAACCAATTAAGCTCAAATTTATGCTTCTTATCTCTATCTTGGATATTTTCTTAAAAAATCCTTAATGACAAGGTCACTTATCTCAAAATATTATGTTTTGATCTTCTATAGGTAACTACAATAAAGATGATTCTTGTATGTTTTAAGGTCATTGAGGGAATTGATGAAAAACTCATCTATAATTTGTAACTCATGTACACATGTTCTCAATATTTTGTGGCATAGATAATCGAGCTAATATGTACACTATATATACTATTATGTATCTCTTTTGATGCTAGAGAAGTCTCTTCTTAATTAAGGTATTTAAGTAAGGTACCTTTTAAGCTTATTCAATATAATGTCCCACCAAAGATGGTGAAATTTGATAAATTCAATGGATATTTTTTGTGTGTTGTATACATGATAGATTGGGTGGTAAGGTTTGATTATGGGGGTATTTGCATATTACATGATACTATGGATTTTTGGGACCAACAAGTTTACAAACAAAATCTAATTTAAGGACATGATACATGGGGAACAAAATGTTGTCAACTAAGATACCATAGTGATACAATTTTTTTTCAATATCTAGAAGGGGTCCAATTATAGCCTTGACATAGACTCTGTGATGATTGATTTTGATTAATTTCTCTTTTTTTGACATATATATTACTCTCAAATAGGGTTTATCCCTAGATTGACCTCCTATGATTATTTTACTCATACCATTGACTAATATTGCTACTATAATGATTTTGAGGGAAGGTGGAGTTCCTCATCTATTGATATGTTAGAGAGGGTTTCATTAATATACATGTTATTTTTCCTTTTTCATCTATTACCACCTCAAAGAGGTTTTTACTAGGGGATTTGGATATTTTATTTTTTCTATTTTTTGTTGTTTTCTATTTTCTTTTATTTTTCTTTGGGACTAAAGAACTCATTTGGTTCCCTAAAATAAGTTGTTGCATCTAATTCTATGTTGAAACCTTTTTTTATTGTCACTAGCTATAACATCTTCATAGTCTTATGAATTCAAGTAGAGATTCATCATTTTTAAATGTGTTCAAAGAGATAGGATCTTGTTAGTCCCAATCAATAATTCAAAGATGGATGAGTGGAAGGTTAATGGAAGTGTAGTGGTGGGTGTAATGGTATAGATGTTTAGATTATTAATGAGGTTGGAAAAATTAATAGTCTTTGAAGCCCTATCCTTTGACACATTCAACAATAGGAGAGGATCCTATAGTACTATAAGAGGTGCCATGAGTATCATAGGACTCTTCTACTAACAACATTTATATAAGCCAAATCTATGATGGAAAACTTTGATAGCAAGTGGCTCAAGAGGAACTTGTTGATGTAGTCCCGATCCAATTCCTTTGTGTTAGAGTAAAGGTTTTAACTTAATTATGTTGATTAAGTTACCTTTATTACCTTCTTAATATTTCATGTTAGTTTGCATAAAGTGACATTTAATAATTACATTAATTATTAAATGTTTTCCTATTAGGGCTTCTTTTCAGGTTTTTCCTATTAGGGTTCTTTAGGGTTTGCATGATCTCCTTTTTATAAGGATTGTTCCATTGTATATTCATATCAATTCCATTTTGTTTTGATAAGATAATTTCTTCATTTTTTAGAACATTAAACCTTGTTTGTTTTCTCCATCAATTCTCTTCCTTGTGACAGGTATCCATTTGCATGTAGGTGATCTTGGAGTCTAAAGTTGGTTTTCTCAACTCCTACATGGTATCAGAGCTTTCCTACTGCATGCCTATTCTTGTTTGAAGAATTTGGAGCTATTTGGAGCTACAAGGTTGGATCAGGCATTCACAATTTTGGGGTTTGCATTTTTTGATCTAGGGATTCACCTGCAATTTCAAAGAATTTTGAGTCCAAACAGACCTCACCATTGCGTCCACAGCGGTCCAAAACCCCTAAATCGAGTGTTCATTCATCCATTTTGGACAAAGTTGATTTGAGGGGCAAAATTTTTTTACCCGTACGACCGTCTGTATGATTGTCCGTCTACCTGGTAAAAAAAGACAAATTTTTTTTTCGGAATTTCTATTTCGTCCGCATTTATTTTTAAAAAATAAATAAATATATTTTGTAATGTTTTTTTGATTTTTTTATCAAAAAAATCAAATAAAAAGGCAAGAAGTTTAAAGGGCTTGCTCAGGCCTTGCGGGTACCCTGTGGTTGTAGGGACAGTACCCAAGGGTACTGCCACCGGTAGGTGGCAGCCCCCATGCGGCCCCTCCCCTATGATTTTTTTTATTTTATTTTTTTAAAAGAATTAACATTGTAAAAGTTTTTTATTTTGTTTTTTTATTAAAAAAACAAACTTTTTTGTAATAAGCGCAATCGCACTTTTGCGGTGACGACTGTTTGGCCATCAAACTTAAGCTTGTATTTTTGTTCTGACGGTTGTATGGCAGTCAAATTTAATGCAGCACTGGCTTTTTTCCCCTTTGGAGTTGTTTTTTTCTAGAGGCCGTAACTTGGGCATACGATATCATTTTTTGGCAAACGAGATATCGTCAGAAAGATGGTTTTGTCAAATTTCCAATGGTGTGGGTTTCATTGCTTTTTTTTTTTTTTCTGTTGGTACATTCTATAGCCAGTTGAAGTCAAAGGAGTTGTTTTCAGTCCCAAGCTCATAACTTTTGACCTAATTCTCCGTTTTTCGCGATCTCAGCGGCGTTGGAACCATATTTCAGAGCTCTTCAGTTCCATCCATGCAATTTTTCCAAATTTCACTCCAGGTATATTTTATTCAGTTTTTTGTGTTTTCACACTCTGGTGAATTATCTGGACATATTCATTCTTGGGAACTTTTCGTTTGCATGGGATGCTTCG
>CM021101.1:50570052-50599177 GCA_007115665.2 Sequoiadendron giganteum | reverse complement strand
TATCAATTTCATCAAATGGCAGAAAACCAAAAACAAAGATCAAAGTGCAATATCAATCATCATCAGAAGAGCATCAACCATCTGTATCATATCAAAAAGCCAAAAGCATGTCAAATAGGAAAATCTAAAAAGGAAAAATCCAAAAACATAGGTATGTGATAGTCGAACTACGTGGTCTTTGTGTGTGTTACGTAGGCAAGGCTAATCTTTGATCAGCCCCCGAGGCCCCTAAGATAGGTTAGTAGGTTAGGTCTTTAGTCCAAAATCTTGAAAATTCAAAAACATGTCAAAATTAGGATGGATGATCTAAAATCTGAATAATGAATGGAACACTCTAAGTAAAAAATGGATATTTTGTCCTTTTTGATTATCATTTCTTTAGAGTAACTCAATGATGTATTGAACTAGAGGAAGAAGGAAAAAGAATGATATTTTTATTGTCTGCTGTATGTACGATAATCATATAAATGTGTGAATTTTTGGGGGATGTGCTATGCAAATGTATCACCGATGACATTCAGAATTCACACATTCAAATGATAATCTCTGCCTGTTTACACAATGAATGCTCAGGTCATCTCGGTTCAATTATACCTAGATGCTTGTGTTCGATTGCAATATCAAAAATCATGAAAGTAATACTCAGGTCGTCATTGGCTTAACACAACCATTGACATTTGTATTTACTTTCAACATTCAATAAAGCTCTATGATGATACCAAGCATAAAAAGACTATTAAAATGACATTTGTTTTGCATATCGTTGCATGATTAAATTAGATTGCATTCATCAATAAATTCATTATCTGTAGAGTATTTGTTGCATAAATGATTCCAATCAATGATTATCTAATCTACAAATAATACTGAGTATACTTCACATAAAATCTAAAATTATCATCGGTTATCATATAGTTATAAATCCATATTTCATCATCCATACGGATTTTTGCATCATAATAGATATACATTTTATCACCTACATCATAAAACGTCATCATTATTATTATGTTATTGATACAATCATGTATCCATACATTTAATAATAAAATCACATCATTACACCCATCAAAGATCATTTATCATAAGATCATTCCATAAATAAAAAGCATTTAAATAACTATCCATACATATTATCACATCACATCATTTAGCCATATATCATATTCTACACATGCATTTATCATTGCATCATTGCATTAAATAAAATCATTCATATACATCATCACATTTATATTTAAATCATCACAAAATCACATAATAAAAGCATCCATCATATAGAAATCATAAAGCCATCGTCATATCACATCAACTACATCTCATATATATATCACAAATTTCAAGTATACAATGAAGTTTGGTCTACAAAATACATCATCAAAATAAGCTACATCATAGTATACATCATAGAAGATCACAAGGGCATCTATGACCTGCTACTACCAGAGTGAGCAGGCCTAACAGGTCCTGTACCACCACCACCCCCAGATGGACCTGGATCTCTGAAATCTCTACGTAGAGGCTGTGTCACCCCCTCACTGACTGTCCGTGTATGAATCCGCCCAGATCTCGATGGGGCATAACTAAATCAAAGCTCGGTAGGTACTGCATCATGATATCGGCCTCGGTAGAACTTTGCCTCTCGGCCAACCCACATAACCTCTCTCATATAATCACCAATGGAGGTGCCATCAGCCAATCTTTGAAGGGTATCTGCTATCTCCTGTGCCCTCTTGGCTATCTGCTAAGCACTGTCTCGCTCGACTATCAGGGTATCAACCTATCTGCATGCCGGCTAACTACCCCTATACCTGTGCGTGAGCCTGTGCTTGGGCCTGCATCTATGTCTGAGTCTGCACAAGCATACCCCGAGCTTGTACCAATTGTGCTTGTAAAGTCTGGACCTGTGCCTGAAGCCCAGCTATCTGTCTCTGCTGCCCGACTATCGACACTATCACTGCTTGCCTCTTATGAGGCCTACTAGAAGAAGGTGCACTGCTGATGTCTGGCCCTGCTCCTCTATATCCTCCACTCCCGCCATCACTATCATCACTGCTACTGCTATCACCACTGCTGCTCTCTAAGCTACAACCGGATGAGGAATTGTCTCCACCCCCATTGTCAGTAGAACCCTCGACCACATCCTCCACTACAGGTAAAGGTGCTAGCTCATCAGGGATAGTAATGCGAGGATGGGGGACTAAGGCCAAGAAAGCTGCATACTCCTCTGTCACATCTGCCTCAAAGATATCTCTTTGCATGTCCCAGGGAGATGGCTGTAATGATCTGTAACCCTCTACAAGAACATCATAGGATAGTGTCGGACCCCAATCAGGAACATCCATCCGGCACTTGGCGTAATGAGCTACTCCCTGTGGCATACATTGAATAATGCCATACTGTCTGTATACTCGATGGAGTAAGAATCTCTCTAAAACAAATGGAGTCCGACCAATGAGGTACATAGAATCACATAAAAACCCCAACACTACACCATCCTCATCCTACTCCTTGTAGTCAAGGTATGGGCACCAGATAACTGTCTCAGTGTCATCAAACACCCGTCTCCAATGCTCTAACTTGCCCATCTGGGCCTATGTAAATCGAACACTGTATCGGAAAACATATGGTCTGCCAGCTGGTCTGTCTATAACTGGAAATGACTGACAAATAGAAAAATGCTCCCAAGCCCACACCTGTAACAATGTCATCCCTGTGAATAGACTATGTGCATCTAAGTACACCACCGAATGTAAATCATGATAAAGATGCACTAACATGCACATCCCCCATGCATATCTGGTGGCATGTACCATCATGCTCTCTAAAGTCCTACCCCATCCAACAAGGAATCCCTTTGACCTGTGATCAGGGCAAAGGAATCCTCCAATGAATCTAGCTAACACTGCTGGTAGTGTAGCATAAGAATATGCAATCCTCCACCATCGAACGCTAGGACCCGTTATGTCCTGATCCTGAGATACTCTGCGAAGAGCATATCTGCTACTGGTCCCATGCAAATCATATGTCACAATCTCCCCCATGAACGAAATGTGCAATATATGCCACACATCCTCTGGTGTGACTGTCATCTCGCCGATGGGTAGGTGAAAGGTGTTGTGGTCGCTATGCCACCTCTCAGCCAATGCAGTCAACAAACCCTGATTAATCCTAATTTGGGGCATATCAAGCAAACTCGTGAGGCCACACTAGCCTATCACCTGAAGCTCATCTGGTGTCAAGTGCGGTATCAAATCTGTCAGCTACGAAAATCTCTCTCGCATCTGGAGAGTACCCAGATCCTCCTATCATCATAACAAAATAATCTACAATTAGTGAACTATGTCAAGGAATCAAAGGTCATTCTACTATCAGTCTATTTCAAAAGCTTTGGTATGAATTTTTGATCAAAATTCATAGGTGAACATCAAACCTCACCTATCATGAGGTTCATCAAAACATTATCTAGATCTCGCCTATCATGAGATTTATCAAATATTGAATCATTTCCTCGCCTATCATGAGGATCATCAATAAATGGGGTTTCTTCTCGCCTATCATGAGAGTTAGTCTTATTTAAATTATTGAATCCAACATCAAGAAGGTGGATTGTCAATCATACCAATCAGAAGAATGGACATGATCAGAATTGATGAAATCAAGGTTCACTAAGTCAAATCTTCAATTCTGGCATGGAAGCGGTCAAACAAGCTTCCAAAGCACTAAATCAGGGACCCGAAGCGCTAAAACCATGAAAGCACAATTTCAGCACCCAGAAGTGCTAAAACAGGCTTCCGAAGCGCTAAAAGTCTCGAAGCGCTACTTTTTCGCATCAAAGCGCTACAATAGGCCGTCAAAGCGCCACTTTACCAGAAGTGCTAGAATAGACCTTGAAAGCACTAATTCACCGTCTCAAAGTGTTGAAAGTCTCAAAAGCGCTAGAATCCGACTTCAAAGCGCTAATTCTTGGCTCCTAAGCGCTAAATCACTGAAAGCGCTACATTACAACATTGAAGTGCTAGAGTTTTCAACGCAAGCGATAAAACTCAAAGCGCTAAAATACCTACCAGAAGCACTACATCGGGATGTAAGCGCTACAATGCGACTTCAAAGCGCTGAAACTAACCTAGACATGCCTAGAACCTAAAAAGCATAAAAAAGAAAAAATGCATGAATTACGAGGAGGTCAAGGGGTACATACCAGAGGTCCATACGCAGGCGGCCGTCTGTGACATTGAACACGCTAGAATCAATGAGTGTGGTAGGGGATAGGCATCTCGTTCTAGCTGGCATAAAAGTCTTTATCACTAGGATTTTTTAACTCAAAAAGCAAATTATGACTTTGAAAATGACCCTTTGCACTATTTATAATTTTGAAAAGGTATTTTTGGTGGATTTTATTACATTTTGATTAATTTTATCCATTAAATTAATTAAAACTCATTTGAAAGCTCTATTTCGTCATCATTTTGTCAAGAGATAAATTATTTCAAAATCAAAACAATATAAAATCATCAAAAATCATAAATTTTTGAATATTTCAAAAAAATCATCAAATCATTAATTTATCTCCTGAGGGGGCATATTATCATAAAATCATCTGAAAATCATGTCTAGGGCATACAATTTTTTTTTTTTTTCATATCATCAATCCTAGCAGTAGCAGCAAAATATTTCTTCGAAGCAACGCGTAAACACATCACTTTGAAGAGGGGAAAAATGTATACACCTAAAAATGGTCTGTAGTATCCGATTAATTAAATATGAATTATGTAATTAATTATCCTAATTTCCTCTACTATCGAATAAATAGAAATATTTATTTAATATAGTTCACATTCACATTCTTCATAATTTCTTCTAAATCTCATCTTAATTAAATAAACAAAAATAAATACTTTGTTCGATTTAATTATCAAATCCCTATTTCAATTTATCACATCGTTTCTAAATTAATTAAATAAAGACAAAACACTTTATTAATTAAATTGCCATATTCTTCTATCTAATTTAATAAACAACTATCCTATAGTTCGCTTTATTAAATTATTTATCCCTCTTTTGCTAATTTAAATAAATCAAAATATTTGAATTGTTGCACAAAGAATATTCCATCCATATTCTCTCAAAAATGAATTAGATATCCTATGTCTAATTTATGTCAAAATCATGTCTAATTTATGTCAAAATCATGTCTAAATTAATTGATTGAAACTTCACGGGAAGTTTTGGAGACAAATTGGAGACAAATTTGGAATTTGATCTCTCAATCCTCCTCCATCAATTCTTCCTCTTCTCTTGCCTGGTGTTTTCATGGGTAGAAACAATCTCCATCTTTCTCTCAATCTCCTCAATCTCTCACCATTCAATTCTCTAGATTGAATCCAAGCCTCTCAAAGCTTTCCCTGTGCATTTCTACAGCTAGAAAATCTATAAATACAAGCCTCATTCAATCGAGAAGAGGATCTAGATAATCAAGCTTTTGCACTCTTACTCTGCAAGAATCCAGACATCAAGCATCAAGCATATCCATCAATCAAGTTTTCAATCATGGCTGCCTCCTGTAGCTACAATTATCTGTTTCACATCAATATCATGCTAGTTTAATTGATTTATCATTTAGCATTGTATTAACATTATCTCGTTCTTCAGATAGTCATTTCAACAGTCTTATTTGCTTACACAATCTGAGAGCAATTTAGATTTAATAAATCTTTGGAGATAGAGAGCAATAGGACACTTTCATTTGATTACTTTGTTGAATCGATTCAATTTGTTTAATCATTGATATAATGTCGTATTAAGAAGTGTTTTAAGTCTTATTCACACTTACATATACATCTCACCTCTCCCTCCTTCCCTCTCTCCCATCCTCTCTAATTGTCTCTATCTACCATCTCCCTCTTTCTGCGTACCTCTCGTTCAATCAATCCCTACCACCCTCTCTCTCACACTCCCTCTCACTACCTATCTCTCAAGTCTCTCCCTCTCACCCCCCTCACCCTCTCAAGTCTCTCCCTCTCACACTCTCAAGTCTCTCCCTTTCGCACCCTACCTACATAACCCTCTCTTTCTCTTTGTTTCTCTCTCTCTCTCCCTCAATTCTCTCTCTCCCTCTCCATCAATTCTCTCTCTCCGACCCCCCTCTCTCTCTCTCCCTCCCTCTATCCCTCCCACCCTACCTAGCTAAGTCCCCCTCAATCCAACCCCTTCTCTCCCACTCCCTCTCTCTTAAACTCTCACTTCGACCCCCTCTCCATCTAGCTAGACTCTCTCTAAATTCTCCCTTCGTCTAAAGACATACATAAATGCATACATACAAGCATAATACATTTGTACATATAATCTTACATCCATACAAGCATACATACATACATGTACATAAAAATATATCAACATACATAAATATATTAGCATTTAACATAAAGTAAGAAATAACGCGAGCGCGTTTTAACGCGCGCGCGTTATGGCTTAGTAGACATGTTCCCCGCAGAAGCAAAAACCATGTAAAGTGAGAAATAACGCGCTCGAGTTATATCTTGCTTTGAGAATTACCGAACTTTAAGCTTGGTATTGCCTTGGAATTCCAACCCAAAGGTTTGGAGGGCATTCCCAACGACCAGAGACGTGTTTTTAAGAAATCCACCATATTTCTCATAATCGAGTTCATGCTCACCGTCAGGATTGCACGTGGTTCAATATCGAAAAAATCGAGCACATGGGTAATGTTGGGTTATCTCTTAGCTATCCAACGATGTAATTTTTTTCACGTTTCTGAAAATGTTAAGTCTTTCATCCATAATTTATTTTATCTGTATGTCTTTTTTTTGCCAAAAAGCAGTGTTTGGTATTTTTTTCGTTATAAATTAACCGTTCATCAATTTTTCAAATAAATTACATTTTTAGAAACTAGACTCCATTCTACAAAATTAAAAAATTAAAAAAAAAACAAATCAATTAGTTTCCAAAATTTGTAGGGGTAGCATTGCCAAAATTCTATTTTCAGGATATGTCCACTTCGCAAATTAGTAAAAAATCAAATATTCATTAAAAAATTATCAGAAAAATCGTGCATCAACTACATACTGTTAACTAACTTCTGCCCATTACGATTTTAAAAATACTAAAAAAAAGTTCACCGTACAAGGGTTGTACAAGAGTTGCTATGTTATGTTTTTCTATCAAAAATAACATCAATTTGTGTACGTCCCTCATTTGAACCCCTTAATCTCAATAATTTTCAAAATAAATTAGTAGTTTAGAAAGTAGACTCGGAGCACTTGAATCCTTCTTTTTGTTCCATCTCAAAATTTTGAGTCTAAGTATCCTCTATTTCACATCCAAGGTCAGTATTTCCTAATTTCAGGAAAAAGTTGTCCACTTAAGTCCCCTTTTTGGGAACTATCTTGGTGCACTTACCCTCTAGTGTTGTGGAAATGTTTGTGTTGATTGTTTATTTGCATGTTTGTGTTTGCATCTTTAGTTTTTAATCTACACATTATGAGTTTGAGAAATAAATATGCACAAAGTATTTGGAGCTAAGGAAGTAATTTGCATAAAGGTTTTGAGGACTAAAGTTTTTTAGTATCTACTAATTTGAACCCCCCTCTCAATAGATTGTTGTGTTCCAACAATTGGTATCATATCCCCAAGTTCCCTAGGAGAAGCTTAATCAAATTGAGTAGATCTTGGATAAGTGAACACAATGGTTAGTTAGGAAGGCTCAACTGTAGATGAAGTACCTCTCTTTAATGAATTATATTATACTCTCTAGAGATTTTTGATGAAGAGGTATTTGAGATCTGTAGGGTTTGATGTGTGGATGTTAGTAGTATATGGTGTTGGGGAAGAACTGGTCAACTTAGAATGAGACATCTAAGAATAATAGTGTCTTCAATGATTTTAATTCCTTCAAATTGCCTCAAAGACAAGTACTACTATTCCATAAAGCAGAAGCTGGCATAATTGATTTCCCCCATTGATCCTTTTGAGAAAATTATGTATGCAAACAAAACCAGATTCAATGCATACACAAATTCAAAACACAAAATCTAACATGGAAGACAAACTAATGAGCACACAGATATACGTGGGGAAAACCCTTTTGGGTAAAAAACCCCACCCTCCAAAAGATCAAGTCATTGTAATATTCAGCAATAGACATAGTTACAATACAATATCAGGCTCATAGACTTTATAGGAGTTACATTTTGTTCCATCTGGAGAATATAGGAAAAACACAAAACAAAATCCATGCACTATTACAATGTTCTCACATACAGTGTAGATTCATTTCATCTCACTAGTCAACTCTCTCTGCCAGCCTCTCGGCCAACCCAACCTAATGGCCACCACGGGTTCATATATTTTTATGTTATGTGTGTCTCCGTGTTCATAGTTACAATGCTCTATGCATACCATTCAAACACAGACACTTTGTAATTTCTCAAATCCCCTATATCCAACCAACAACCATCAAGGTATTTAATTACCCCACTGAAAAGCTTCCCTCATCTCTGATTGCACTGCCTTGCAACATGCATTGGGCCATCCAACATTAAACAACTACCACAAATATATCATATTTTCACCAAGTCAGAATATACATTTAATGCAAATATATCGCTTTCAAAGAATAAATCTTTCGGCCAATTAATCGTTGATTTAAAACAATGATGTAAATTCAATGAGTGATATCATGCTACATGTCATAATGCCATTCGTCCATCACCTTAACTATCGAGTTAGATCGACCAACTATGCCTCGAGCTCCACCTATTGTGCTACCACTTGCCATAGTCAGAGCCTCCATGGTATGGCAGTCCACATGGTATGGCAGTCCACACACTTCACTCTTGGGGCATAGCCTAATTGCCACCACGGTATGGCGGTAATCATCTGATCGCCACATCACCAGAGCTCACCAAGACATGCATACATTTCTTGTGTAATTTTGGAGAATCAAAAGGGAATCTACATTATTCCTAATAAGTCTCCCGGAAAAGGCTTAACACAATGACACGTGTTTGAAGCCGACACACCCCTCATGAGTCACTCGGGACCCACCACAAGAGGCATGGGACTAGTGAGCATTGTTAATTAAGCCGACAAGTGTGAAATGCTTAGTCAATTACACTTGCTTCACAAGAGTCTGTCAGTCCTCACCACAAAGGAGCACAAAATAAATGAGCACTATTGGATTAATCACATCGCAACTGTAGATCAAGATCACCTTTTTTCTGTGGTCCCCACTACTGTTGGAATCCAAGTCGCTTTTGTCTTCCATCAATCCATCAGTATAGCTCAGTGAAGAGTTCCAATGATGACCCCAAGTGATAGTGATACAGTGTTTATCGTTCTATTGTTGAGACTACCGATCGGGTTCCATTGATAGTAACAAGCTACACCAATAGAAACAAACTGCCAACATTGAGCACTCATCCTTGTCCTTAACAGAGGTTCAAGCCAACAAGTTGAGGCACTTTTTTTCCATCATATGGAACCTCTAAATACTAAGGTTGAAAAGAAGGCATATGATCATAATGCTAAGGAAATGGATGCAATTCTTAATGGGCTATCAAGCTCTGTGTTTGTCAAAATTAGGCATTGTCAAATTGCACATGAAGTTTGGAACAAATTGAAAACGATGTATCAAGAGGATAACAATACACTATAGACAAATTCATATGAGATAATTACATATGCATCCATCAAAAATTTTGCAGCTAGAGGTGACGAGGAATAAGCATCTACTTTCAGATCTAAGGAGATTGATGAAGAGGAAGTGGATTGTGTCAGAAGACTAAGAAGAAGCTCTAGAAGATATAGAGGTAAGCCACCCCTTAAATTTTTTAACTTTGCTAGATTAGTTATTAAATTTACTCATGATGAAAAGGATAACTCTAAGAGAGAAGAGGATAGTGAAGAGAAAAATGAGAAGGATCTACATACAAAAGAAGAAACTAAGTGATTAGATGTTTTAGGAAGCTTAGATGATAAACATAAAAGTGCCTATAAAATTGAGGGGAATGAATCCCTATCCATGGATTTTGGTACAAAATATGATGAAGAAGAAGTGGAATTAGAATGTAAAATCATAAGATGAGATTGATAAGTTGAAGAAGGAGAATGAAGAGCAAAAAATGAATGCAGAAAACGAGATAGTGAGACTAACTAAAAACCTTGAAGATTTTGATCAAATGATAGTCCGAAAAGGCAAGTTGAAGAAGAAAAAAGGATAAAAGATGTAGTTAAATCTGAACTACAATCTAAATCAGAAGAGAACATGAAGTTGGAAGTAGAAATAATGGCCTTGAGAAAATATTTAGCAAAGGCCAAGGAACAAATTGATAATGTCTTGAAGTTGAAAGGTGGCTTTAAGGTGTAAGATGAGTTGATCAGATCACAAAATCCATCAAGATAAGGATCAAGACCAAGAGTAAAGGGGTAAGTGCACCAAGATGGTTCCCAAAAAGGGGACTTAAGTGGATACCTTTTTTCTAAAATAAGGAAATACTAACCTTGGACGTGAAATTGAGGATAGTTACACTCAAAATTTTGAGATGGAACAAAAACAAGGATTGAAGTGCTCTGAGTATACTTTCTAAACCACAATTTTTTTTTTAAATGGTTGATATCAAGGGGTTCAAATGGGGGATGTACATAAATTGGTGCTATTTTTGTCAGAAAAAAACATAACATAGCAACTCTTGTACGACCCTAGCACAGTGTAATTTTTTTTAGTATTTTTAAAATCGCTATGGTCAAAAGTTAGCTAACAGTATGTAGTTGATGCACAATTTTTTTGATAATTTTTTAAAGAATATTTTATTTTTTAGAAATTTTCAAAGTGGACACTTCCTAAAAAACATAATTTTGGCTGTGCTACCCCTACAAATTTTGAAAAATGATTGTTTTTTTTTTTAAGTTTGTAGAATGGAGTCTAGATTCTAAAAATGTATTTATAGTAAAATTTGATGAGCGGTTAATTTATAACGGAAAAACACCAAACACTTCTTTTTTTGCAAAAAAAAGACATACAAACAAAATAAATTATGGATGAAAGGCTTAACATTGTTAGAAAGTGAAAAAAATTACATCGTTGGATAGCTCAGAGAGAACATAACATTACCTCGATGTTTGATTTGTTTGATATTGAACCACATGCAATCCTGACGGTGATCATGAACTCGATTATGTGAAATATTGTAGAATTTGTAAAAACACATCTCTGGTAGTTGGAAATGCCCTCCAAGCCTTTGATTGGTATTCCAAGGAAAATGCCAATCCTAAGGCTTGGGGATTCCCAAAGAAAGATATAACGGTAGTGTGTTATAACACGCTCGTGTTATATCTCAGTTTTGACATGGTTTTTTGCTTCTACAGGAAACATGTCAACCAAGACATAACGTGAGCGCGTTATAACACACTCGTGTTATGTCTTCCTTTATGTTAAATGCCACTCTATTGAATTTATGATGATATATTTTAATGTTTGTATGTATGCATGCTTGTATGTATGTAAATATGCTTGTATGTAATAACATACATCTATATTGTATGTATGCCTATATGTATGTAATATTGTATCGACACATGTATGTATGTATGCTTGTATGGATGTAGGATTGTATGTAAATATGTATTATACCTGTATGCATGTAATTATGTATGTATTTATGTATGTCTTTAGAGGGAGGGATAATTTTAAGAGAGAAAGAGAGTCTAGAGAGAGGGAGAGGGGGTGAAAGTGAGATTTTAAGAGAGAGGGAGTGGTAGAGAAGGGGTTGGAGTGAGAGAGACTTAGCTAGGTAGGGTGGGAGGGATAGAGGGGGGAGAGAGAGAGAGGGGGGTGGGGGAGAGAGAATTGAGAGAGAGGGAGAGAGAGAGGGGGGAGAGAGACAAAAAGAAAGAGAGAGTTATGAAGGTAGGGTGCCAAAGGGGAGAGGAATTGAGAGTGTGGGGAGAGACAAGAAAGTTATGTGGTGGTGCCAAAGGAGGAACTTGAGGTGTGAGGGGGTGAAAGAGGAGAAATTGAGAGATAGGTAGCAAGAGGAGTGTGAGAGAGAGGAGTGTGAGTGAGACCTAAGAGAGGAGAGGGTGTGGGAGGGTGTGAGCTGATAAGAGGTAGAAAGAGGGGTGGAGTGAGAGGGACTTAAATAGGTGGGGTGGGAGGAGAGAGGATTGCCTGGGTAGGTTTCCATGGGAGAAGACACGAGAGAAAGAAAGAAGGGGTTGGAGGAGGCAGTGAGAGAGAAGTGGGAGGAGAGTGGGGAGGACATAGGAATATGAGATAGAGAACATGGTAAGGATTGATTGAGCGAGAGAATGAGAAAGAGGATAGGAGTGAATGCAGAAAAATTAGAGAGGGTAGGAGAGAGAAGGAGGTGAAATGTATAGATGAGAGAGAGAAAGTGATAGGGGTTAGAGTATAGGGTTGAGGATTAGGAATTGGAGACCTATAGGTTTATAGTTTCTAGGAGTATTAGAGATATAAGGTTTGAGGTTGAGGATTAGGGACAATGGTAGAGGTATGTGAGTTTAGGAGTATAGGAGTAGAAGTTTTAAGGGTTTAGGGTTAGAAGAGTTTATTTTAAGGTGTAGGAGTTGAGGCTGGGGTTGGTATAAAATTAGAAATTTATATGGTTGAAGGATTGGGGTTGAGAGTCTAATGTATACGGTAGAGGGTATCGAGGTTGAGGGTTTAGGGTTTGAGGGTTGAGGATTGAGGAATTAAGGGTTGAGGGTTGAGAATTGAGGGTTGAGGGTTGAGAATTGAGGGTTGAGGGTTTAATGTATATGGTAGAGGGTAGAGGTTTTAAGGTTTGAGGGTTGAGGGTTTAAGGTTGAGAGTAGAGGATTGAGGAGTTGAGGTTGAGGTTGAGGATTGAGTTGAGGTTGAGGTTGAGGAGTTGAGGTTGAGGTTGAGGTTGAGAGGTTGAAAGGTATAGGAGTTGATAGATTAGGTTTAAAGAGTTTGAGTTGAGGAGTTGAAGTTAAGAGGTATAGGAGTTGAGGATTAGAGGTTTAAGGAGTTGAGGTTAGAAAGTTAGAGGTATAGAAGGTTGTGAAAGGATTAAGAGTTATATAGGGTTGAGATTAGGAGTTCCAAGTTGAGGTTGAGTTGAGATTGAGAGATTAAAAGAATTTATAGTAGTTTGAAAGTTAGGGTTGAGGTTGAGGTTGATGAATTAAGAGGTATAGGGTTGAAGTGATTGGGGTTTAAGAGTTGGTGTTGAGAAATTAGAAGGTATAATAGGTTTAGTAGTATAGTTTAAGAGTAGAGGTTGAGGTTAGAAAGTTAGAGGTATGGGTTTAGGATTAGGAGTTTTAAGAGTTGAGGTAGAAAGTGTAAGATAAAAATTATAAGTTGAATTAGGAGGTTTAATAGTTGAGGTTTGAGGTTGAGGATTAAGAGGTATAAGGGAGATGAGGGTTAGGGTTTAAGGGTTGAGATTGAGGGTTGAAGTTAGAGGAGGTATAGGGGTTGAGGGACTAGGGTTTAAGAGTTGAGGGTTGAGGGTTTAGGGATTAAGAGGATATATGGGTTGAGAGATTTTGGTTTAAGGGTTGAGCATTGAGGGTTGAGGGATTAAGAGGGTATAGGGGTTGAGGCATTAAGAGGCTATAAGGGTTGATGGATTGGGATTTAAGTGTTTAGGGTTGAGGGATTAAGAGGGTATAGGGGTTGAGGGATTAGGGTTTAAGGGTTAAGGGTTGAGGGTTGAGGGATTAGGGTTTAAGGGTTGACGGTTGAGGATTAAGAGATTAGGGTTTAAGAGTTGAGAGTTGAGGGTTGAGGGATTAAGAGGGTGGAGTGGTTGAGGGATTAGGGTTTAAGGATTGAGGGTTAAGGGTTGAGGGATTAAGAGGGTATAGGGGTTGAGGGATTAGGTTTGAATGGTTGAGGGTTGAGGATTGAGGGATTAAGATGGTATAGGGGTTGAGGGATTAGGGTTTAAGGGTTGAGGGTTGAGGGTTGAGGGTTGATGGATTAAGAGGGTATAACAATTGAGGGATTAGGGATTAGGTGTTGAGGGTTGAGCTTTGAGGGATTGAGAGGGTATAGGTGTTGAGGGATTAGGGTTTGAGGGTTGAGGGTTGAGGGATTAAGAGGGTATAGGAGTTGAGGGATTAGGGTTTAAGGGTTGATTGTTGAGGTTTGAGGATTAAGAGGGTATAGGGGTTGAAAAATTTGGGTTTAAGGGTTTAGGGTTAAGGGTTGAGGGATTAAGAGAGTATAAGGGTTAAGAGATGAGGGTTTAAGTGTTGAGGGCTGAGGGTTGATAAATTAAGAGGGTATACGGGTAGAGGGATTAGGGTTTAAGGGTTGAGGGTTGATGGTTGAGGGATTAAGAGGGTATAGGGGTTGAGGTATTAGGGTTTAAGGGTTGAGGGTTGAGGGATTAAGAGGGTATAGGGATTGAGGGGTAAGGGTTTAAGGGTTGAGGTTTGAGGGATTAAGAGGGTATAAGGGTTGATTGATTAGGGTTTAAGGGTTGAGGGTTGAGGGATTAAGAGTGTATAAGGGTTGAGGGATTAGGGTTGAAGGGTTGAGGGATAATATGGTATAGGGGTAGAGGGATTAGGTTTTAAGGGTTGAGATTTTAGGGATTAAGAGGGTATAGAGGTTGAGGGATTAGGGTTTAAGGGTTGAGGGTTGAGGGATTAAGAGGGTATAGGGGTTGAGGGATTAGGGTTTAATGGTTGTGAGTTGAGGGTTGAGGGATTAAGAGGGTATAAGGGTTAAGGTATGAGGGTTTAAAGGTTGAGGGTTGAGGTTTGAAGGATTAAGAGGGCATAGGGGTTGAGGGATTAGGGTTTAAGGATTGAGGGTTGAGTGATTAAGAGGGTATATGGGTTGAGTGATTATGGTTTAAGGGTTGAGGGTTGAGGGTTAAAGGATTAAGAGGTTATATGGGTTGAGGGATTAGGGTTTCAAGGTTGAGGGTTGAGTGATTAAGAGGGTGTAGGGGTTGGGGGATTAGGGTTTAAGGGTTGAGGGTTAAGGGTTGAGGGATTAAGAGGATATGGGGGTTGATATATTAAGAGGGTGTAGGGGTTTAGGGATTAGGGTTTAAGGGTTGATGGTTGAGGGATTAGTGTTTAATGGTTGAGGGTTAAGGGTTGAGGGATTAAGAGGGAATAGTGGTTGAGGGAATAGGGTTTAACATTTGAGGGTTGAGGGTTGGGGGATAAAGAGGGTATAGGGGTTGAGGTTTAAAGGGTTGAGGGTTTAGGGTTGAGTGTTTAGGGTTTAGGGGTGAGTCATTAAGTGTTTATAGGGTAGAGGGTAGAGTGTTTAAGGGTTGAGACTCTCCCTACTACCCCCTCTTTCTCTTTGAGGTCTCTCTTTCTCTCTCTCGCTCACTCATATCTCTCTCCCCTATATCCTTAACCCTTAACCCTTAAACACTTAACTCTTAACCCTCTACCCTCTATCACTCTCCCACTTCCTCTCTCTCTTTCAAATCTCTCCCTCTTTCTCCCCATCTCTCCCTCTTTCTCCCCATCTCACTCTCTCCCACTGTCCCTCTCCCTCTTTGTCCCACTCTCCCTCTGTCCCACTCTCTCTTTCTCCCTCTCTCCCCCCTCTCCCTCCCTCTCTATCTCCATCTATCCCTCCCTCTCTCTCTCCCTCTATCCCACCCTCTCTTTCTCCAACTCTCTCTCTCAACCCTACACCCTCTACCCTTAAACTATAAACCCTTAATCCTCTACCCTTAATCCTCTACCCTCTATCTCTTTCCCACTCCCTCTCTCTCTCTCTCAAATATCTCCCTCATACCCCCTCTTCCTCTCTTAGGTATATCTGTAGTTTTTTAATCACTACCACACTCTTTTTCTCCCACTCTCCCTTTCCCTCCATCTCTCCTTCTCTCTTCCTCTTTCTTCCCCTCTCTCACTCTCTCCCACTCTCCCTCTCCCTCCCACTGTCCCTCTCTCCCACTCTCTCTTTCTCCCAATCTCCCCCTCTCTCACTTTATCTCTATCTCCATATTTCCCTCTCTCTATGTCTTTGTGTCTCTCTCTCCCCCTCTCTCCCCCTCTCTCCCACTCTCTCTCTCTCTCAAACCTACACTGTCTACCCTTAAACCATAAACCCTTAAATCTCTACCCTTAACCCTAAGCCCTTAAACCCTAAAACCCTAAAACCCTAAAATCCTCAACCCCATACCTCTCTATTATATATCTCTCCTATCCCTCCCTCTCCCTCCCCCTCCCTCTCTCTCTTCCTCTCTCTCTCTCACACAAAAAATCACCTCTATCTCCTCTAAGATAAAGGTACAGGGAGAGATATAGAATTAGGGTAGAGGGTATACAAAAAGAGAGAGAAATTAAATCTATTAAAAAAATCATCTTTCACATAACGCGAGCATGTTTTGAAGAAGTAGAGATATGGTATTTTTAGCAAGAAATAACACACTCATGTTATAATGCGAGCACATTATAACATGAGAACGTTTTGTATTTCACTAAAAACGGTAAAAAAACTCAATATACGCATGATATCAAGGCCCACATTCTGCATATTCTCCTGGTCCTTCACGTGCGATGATAAAAAGATGCTTTGTGATGATGTTGTGAAGTGTGCATGCATGTTTTTAACATTCCACCACCTTTTTCCCGATCTTTCCACCACCTTTGCATGGAATAGTAGATTTTTCACATTGAAAGGCATATAATATCAATTCATGTCTGAATTCGATTCAAAAGTAATATACAATTGAAGTTTGGAGTGGAACAAGCTTTTGAAAAAGTTAAATTTTTGAGGAGTTTGAAGAAAGAAGAATCAAAGGTTACATAATTGGGTTTAAATCCTCCATTTGAAGCTCTAGTTTTTTAGGTATGTGAAGTCTTTACACATTTTCTTTCAGTTTATTATGGATTGCTTTCATTTTTTTTATTTTGCATATTCCATGTTGATCAGTGTTTGTTTATTATCATAACCTTAGGTTGTGAATGCACATTTTAGATTATACAATTATATACACTTTCCAATTGCATATTTAAACCTGATGTAGAGCATCTACTAGGATCCATAAATCATCAAGGGTACTTCTAACCCTAACTTAAATTGGAGAAGATCAATAACCAAATTCAGTCATCTTTTCATCAAAATCCTTCATTTTCACTTGATTTCATATTTCCATAAAACATTAGAACTTGGATCCAACTCTTTGTTAGACTCAAAAATAGATTAACCATCATAAAATTCATTGTAACATAGCATAAAGCTGATTAGAAACTTATAACTATTCAGTTCCTTCATGATTCACTAACTCACTCTTCAGTGCAACTTACATGGAAAAATAACAACAAATTATGGATTCTTGCTACCAAACTTTATCCAGACATCCAATACATTGTAATCAACATGTTATTGATTGAAATAAACCAAATACACATTCACAAACCACTGATCCATTAGGATCTTTAATTCTTGCAGTTATAACATCATTTTGCACAAGGAGTCAATTTTTCTCAAAACAAAAAATTCCACAAGTTAGCCTTTATAACTTCTACCAAGCATTGAGACATATTTTACAACATGTTTTAAACAGTTTCCAAATATAAAAAATCAACCTTTTCACTATTTTATCAAATTCACTCCTTGTAGAAAACTATCCACCATATTACAAGAAGGTCACCAAACCCTTAAATCAGGTGATCCATCTTCAATAATTTTGTATCTTTAAAACATAAAGACACAATATGAATCTCATTTTGACATAAATTCACATAACTTAATGTCAGTTAAACTTTTTTTGAAACAAACATCAAAAAACTTGACTGAATGTTGGAATAAGGCTCAAATTAGGCCAAATTTACAAATGAAGTATCCTAAAATCACCACCAAAACACCTAATAACTCCAAAAATTCTTTAGCTAGGTTAGAAAACATGATCTTCAACCAATTTTAGGAATTGAAAGGCTCAAATAAATGTTGATCAACAATACCCTTACTTTATGCTCCCAAACAAGCTCTCCAAATGAGGGTTTATTAGAAAAGCATACTCCAAACCTTCACATGCTCTGCCACTACTTGAAAAACGTATAGAAATGTTTACCCATGCTTTAGGAACAAAATTATAGTCTCATTGAATGCTCTTTCCTCAATCACCAACTTGCAACCGTCCAATTTTATTGGAAAACTTATGTATTTCTTGAGAGGACAACAACCAAATGATGGATTTTGTTTTTCCCCTGAACAAAACAACATGCACACAAGGTACACAACCTAAAACTAACCTACTCAACTAAACTACAAATCTTAGATCGTGGAGTAGTCATAATGAACCTTCTTGGACTCTCAAACCATCCTAATGCACCAAAACCACATCTCTTTGAGGCATTTTGTTATTGAACAGCTGACTCACCTTGTGTATTGATGGAATCAGGGGAGGTCCTATAACACAAATCAATACAAAATCAACTAACAACAAAAATTCATAATTAACAATTCATAAAATTCTTCACTTTCACCAATTCAACGATCATCCTTGTAGCATAGCTATCTCACTCAACCAAGTATATATTTTACAAAAGGTCTTCTTAGACCAAGACCTAACCCTTCTCAAAGTCCCAAAAAGGCACACAATAACATATCAACAAGCCACAATAGTATTCTTTGTTACAACTTCATCAAAACTGGATTTCTACACCAACTAGGCCTCAAATTAGGCTTCTTTTACAAAGGACCTTATCTTAAATCCTTTTCCAAAATGCCAAAATACATTGGGCAGCAGTCTATATGTTATTAAACCAAGGATTCCACCATTTGTTTTTAGAAAATCACTCACCAAAGTGTCAAATCACAAAACCCTCCCTTTTACCCAAGAAACTAGGGTTTTATTTAAAATAACTCATCCAACCCTCACACAATCTTATGAATACTTCAAAAAGGTTGAAAAATGGCTTGCACAAACTTAATTCAACAAGGAACCACACTGCCCCAATACAAAACACACTTTAGCATATCAAAACCACTTGAAATCTCATGGAAAACTCAAAATTTCACTCTAGGGATTCATGCCCAACACCCTTTTAGACCTCCCCTGCACACAAACAAAATTCCCTCACCTATTTATTGATGATTTAGACCCATTCCACCAATTAGAGTAATCATTGTGAGTGGAATGGGCTAGTTTACATTCAATAGTGCTCCTGCACTATGTATTCTACCACATTTTTTATACACATATATATGGCATAAGTTTTAAGGAAGTAAAATAAAACATCATTTCTCAATCCTTTATTATGGATGTGCATACCACATGGCTTGTACATGCTTCCATTTTGATCCTATCTTGCAATCATGGCATGCCACATTACCACATCTCCTTAAGGCATTCCATTAAAAAAAATCATGTGACCTTTGTCTATGCTAGAAATACTCTTGTACAAGATGATTGTAAGTATTCTTTATGAAGCCTTGAATGACATATATTTTGATTTATTTGAATGGATAGATTTTTGAGGAACTAATATTCATTTCATTACCATGCTATAGGTAAAATTATCTTCCATGCCAAAGAAATGAACAAGGAAGAAACTAACAGATGAAGAGTATGAAACCTTCAAACAAAAGGAGAGAGATCGGGTGACGACATATCATGAAAAGAAGAAATTGGAAATGATTGATGAAAACAAGCCAATTGAATAGGAACCTCAACCGACAAAAAGAGAAAAGGAATTGGCAACACAAAAAGAATGAATGCAAAAGCATCGTGGTAAGATAGATTTCGATACCGTAGTTGGAGACACACCCTCTACAAAAAGTGAATATTAAGGGACACCATTAAGCACAACCAAAAATGGAGGGACACCATCTACCACAAGTGAATATGGAGGGACACCATCTACCACAAGTGAATATGGAGGGACACCATCTACTGCAAGTGAATATTGTTAGACACCATCCAACGCATCTCAAGTGGAGAGTACATCATCACTCATATTTGATGAAGAAGGTATGCCATCATCCCCACATGAACCTCAAGGTATGTCTTCTACTCCACCCTCGATCGAAGGTACACAATCTAGCCCACCTCAATTAAATATTGATGAAATTCCTAATGTTGAAATGTATGTACTTAAGAGAACACCACCTATAATATTGTGTAGAAAGACGAAGTATTTGATTACTATTGATGAGGATATTTTTCAGCACATGGAAGGTAAGATTTCAACTTACACTTGTAGAAGATATGCTAATAAGATTTGGAAATTCTTCTTTGAAAGGCTAAATGAGACTGCAAGATGTCAACTATTTTTTCAAATGATGGAGGGTGTAAATTATAGAAACATCATGTAGAATCTTAGGTTGAGAACATCGAATGCATCAAGTGAGAAAACTATTGTGAAGAATCTAATGGATTCTTATGAGAGTGTGGGTAGGACCTCATGCTCAAAGGATAGTAATGTCACCCAACGTGTCATTACATCAAATTTTGTAAGTTTTCAAACAAAGAGAGCTCATCTCATTAAAAATATGAGTGAACAATTAGAACTAGTAGAATTTTTTTATCAAGAGCCGTTCAAAGGCGACAAAGAATTGAGGGCACCAATTTAAATGAATTATGGATATTCTCGGGGAGACTACCACAAAAAGATAAATAAGTTGTTGAAGCCTTGAGAATGCTAATTGAAGAGTATGGGAATAATAACACAAGGCCATCTCTGAATCAAAGGGATGTGGTAAGAAGGAGAATTGGTAATCGGAACCATGAGCCACATCCAAAGCATTTTTTAGATATGACTCAAACCTATTTGTTTTGTAAATTTAAATATTTAAATATTTTTTGAAATGCTTAAACCTTTTTATGTCAAGATAAATCACACACACACTACTTGTTGTTGTAGACTACATATTGAATTCTCTAACCATTATGATGTTTATCGTTCTATATGGTTATATTTTCATACTAATGATGTTTTGCAGGATTGTGGCATTGAAGCCCCACCAAAATCTTCAAGAGAGTTCATATCAAATTTTTTATGTGAAATAGAGGATGGCCAAATATTTTACAGGACACCATGCTTGGATGGTTCATGTGAGCATTGTGGTGGATTCCAACATATGCTAGTATGTCAACATATGGAAAGCACAAATGAGGTGGGACAAAAACTAGGAGAGTTTGGGAAGTATAAAACAGTGGCATATGCTACAAAAGATGGATCTCAAGAAAAAAAGTTTGATTTGGTTATCAAGAAGATTCTAGTATATCAGTTTATGTCCATGTTTTGTGACAATATGCTATCTGAGTATGCAATGCATACCCATAGAGCTTGATGGTTGGACACATAATTCAAGCTATGCAAGGACACCTTTCCAGTTGGCATAGAATCAATGGTTGACTTTGTAGAGAACTACACTCTACAACCATAAAATGAGGTGCAATCATAGTATTACAACTCCACACAAGTTTTGATATTTGTGCACATAAAATTCATTCATGCATCTGATAGTACAAAGGACCAAAGGAAGGTATTGAGGGAGTACCACTTTTACATCAGTGATGATCGCACACATTCTCCAAAGTTCGTGCAAGGTTGCTTCCAGATGTTCTATAGTGGTTTGGCTCAGATGGGCATAGCATATGATTGACATATAATATGGTCAGATAAATGTTCAACATAGTTCAATAACTCATGCATGTTCTAATTCTTGTGCAAGATGCATTTCATTACAGGTGTTCAGCATATGTGGAACTTTTTTGAGGGTGGGCATGGAAAAGCTATCTAGATCAGTAATTTGTTTGTGAAGTCATTTGAGAAGATTTCCTCAAAACACCACTTGGAGCCACTCTTTTCACTTGAAAATTCACCATAAAACCCTTTAGCAACAACTCCACTTTTGTTTCTTGAATTCCACTACACAAATAAACATACACACACCTAAAAAATCCTAATACTAACTTACTGGACACTAATATAAACTATCAAATTCGGTGGAGTAGTCATTATTGGTTTACAAATTGAGTTGAGAAAAATCAGTTCAAACTAATGATAAACTCAATGGATACACTCCTAAATAGATTCAAATGAAACATACTTCACTATTCTACCTTAGACAACAAGATTCAAGTCCTGAAACTATTGTATAGGCCAGACAAGTTAATGAACAACTGGAAAAACTCATAAAACCACTAAAATAAGGACTTTATTGATTGTAAATATTGAAGAATACTAATTTGAGGATAATCATTTTCAAAAATTTGAAAAAATTGGGTTTGAGTCATATCCAAAAAATGCTTTGGATGTGGCTCACAATTTTGACTATCGATTCTCCTTCTTACCACATCCCTTTGATTCAGAGATGGCCTTGTGTTATTCTTCCAATACTCTTCAATTAGTGCTCTCAAGGCCTCGAAAAATTCTTTATCTTTTCGTGACAGTCTCCCCGAGAATGCACATTATTCATTTGAATCAATTCCCTCAATTCTTTGCCACCTTTGAATGGCCCTCGATAAAGTTTTTCTACTAATTCCAGTTTTTTCACTCGTCTTTCTATTGAGACGAGCTCTCTTTGTTTGACATCTTACCAAAGTCGATGTAATGACACATCGGGTGACATTACTATACTTTGAGCATGAGGTCTTACCCACACTCTCATAAGCATCCATTAGATTCTTCACAATAGTGTCTTCACTCGATGCATTAGATTTTCTCAACCCAAGAGTCTTCATGATGTTCCTATACTTTACACCCCACATCATTTCAATAAATAGTTGATATCTTGTGGTCTCATTTATCCTTTCAAAGAATCATTCCCAAATCTTATAAAAATATCTTCTACGAGTGCATGTTGAAATATTACCTTCCATGTGCTGCAAAATATCATCATCAATATTAATCAAATGCTTTGGCTTTCTATGCAAAATTCTAGGTGGTGTTCTCCTAGGTACATACATCTCAACATTAGGAATTTCATCAATGTTTAATTGAGGTGGGATAGATTGCATACCTTTGATCAAGGGTGGAGAAGAAGACATACCATGAGGTTCACATGGGGATGATGGCATACCTTCTACATCAAATCCAAATGATGATGTACTCTCAACTTGAGATGTATTGGATGGTGTCCAACAATATTCACTTGCGATAGATAGTGTCCCTCCATATTCACTTGCAGTAGATGGTGTTCATCCATATTCACTTGTGGTAGATGGTGTCCATCCATATTATCTTTTGCTTAATGTTTTCCCTTCATATTCACTTGTCATAGAGGGTGTGTCTCCAACTATGATATCTGAATATGTCTTACGACGATTCTTTCACATTCGTGTCTTTTGTTCTGCCAATGCTCGTTCTCTTTTTGACAGTCGAGGTTCCTCTTCAATTGGTTTGTTTTCATTAATCATTTCCAATTTCCTCTTTTCACAATATGCCCTCAACCATTCTCTCTCCTTTTCTTTGAAGGTTTTGTTCTCTTCGTCTGTTAGTTTCCTCTTTGTCTTTTTCTTTGACATGGTAGATAATTTTATTTGTACCATGGTAATGAGATAAATATTATTTCCTAAAAAATGTATCCATTCAAGTTAATTGAAAAATATATGTCATTCAAGGATTCATTTAAATAATACTTACAATCATTTTGTACAAGAGTTAACCTAGCATAGACAAAGGTGACATGATTTTTTTCAATCCAGAATGCCTTAAAGAAAAGTGGTAATGTGGCATGCCGTGATTGCAAGATAGGATTAAAATGGAAGCATGGAAAATAATAAAAAATTTAAACTTATGTTATATATATGTATACAAACTGTGGAAGCATAGATGGTGCGGGAGCACCATTGAATTAAAAGGGTGTTGGGCATGAATCCCTATATTGAAATTTTGAGTTTTCCATGAGATTTCAAGTGGTTTTGATATGCTAAAGTGTGTTTTGAGTTGGGGTAGCATGGTTTCTTGTTGATTTGAATTTTTGAAGACCATTTTAGACCTGTTTTAAGTATTCATAAGATTGTGTGAGGGTTGGATGAGTGTTTTTCAATAAACCACTAGTTTCTTGGGTAAAAAAGAGGGTTTTTGGTGCATTTGAAGATGGGTAAAAATAAGGTTATTTTTTTTTGAGTCTAAGATAATGATCTATGTTAAATAATTTATATGAGACCACTCTTAATATGTATTTAGTTCTTTTGAGTCATTCTAGGTGTTTAGGAGGGAGATTTGGCTTGACATTTACAAACAATTGCATTTTTTGGCAAAGTTGTGAAGAGATAAGTTAGTTAAGAAGTTACAAAAATAGTTAGATACATTTGGGGATTTGATTTTGAAGGGAAATAATATAAATATCATGTAAATTCTCGAATGGAGGCTTCTCTTCAAGATTTGAATAAAATAAAATAAAGGAATTTTTTTATTTTTGTGATTTTCCTATGTTTTCTTGTGTTCTTTCTCTGTGTATGGACCCGTATAGGGTTGTGATGCCTTGAAGGTTTGGGAGATAATTTATGCATGAATTTATCTTCACTTGAATAAGTTTTGGTGTATTATACCATTTTAGAAGATATTTTTAGTCGTTTCTCCAAGTCTGCCCTGTTTTGATAGTGTAAGGGTTTGAGGCTATAATGTATTGATTTTCATCAATCCACCCACTGTGATGGATCTATAACTTAGTGGATTGGTGTGTAACATAATAATTTACATTTAAAATTTGTTTGGAAGTCTCGAAGAGAATGGGTTTGGTTGGTGGAGTGATGCACTAGGCTGGCCAGAGCATATTTCTATGTGAAAGTGAATAACCATGATTGTGATTCTAAAAAATAATGAGTGTAATGGAATTGTGAGTGTTTGATAAGTTTTTGTAGAGGTATTGGAAGGTGTTTGGACCCTTGGGAGGAATGGGAGGCTCAGAGTTGTGAAATCCTTGAAAACCCTTATTTTTGCTTGTGTTTTGGAGGGTTTCTTGGGACAGTAGGGTAATGACCTTATGTGGGAAAATTAATCATGAAATTAATGGTTTGGTATCATGAAAATTGACTATTCTCAGTGTTTGAGTGGAAACCTCACCTTTAAAAGGTACTTCCTTTGCAAATTTGGGGTAATTGGGAAGCCTTTTGCTAGGTAGGCTTATTGGAAGTCAAACATAGTCCAAAGAAGTCACCCCTGGTTTTGATGTATGTTGTGTTCCTACAACCAAGTTGATGTAGAGTGGTGGGAACCCAAGATACAAATTGACACAACTTCTCTAAAATATGCCAACCAAGACATCAACCTTCAATTGAGTCAACAGGACAACAGGGTCACCTATCAACCACGACTCCAAATTAAAATTTTATGTAGGAAAAGAGTGTCAAAACCTTCAAGATGTAAGCATCTTTACATTCAACCACCTAAAAAATTAAGATCAAACAAACTCTTCTAAAAGCCACTTTTGACCCGAAATTGCCTAATAGGCTTCACAAACTAGTTTTAGGGATTTTCTCACAAACCTCCCAAAAAACCTGTCAAAAAAATGATTGATCTAGATATCCATTTCAGTGGTATGAGACATATAAAAAATCCACATATTACTCTTTTAAGACACTTTCCTCAAAATGACAAATTTCACTATTTTAGGGCCCAAATTAACCAATTTTACAAAGGGACCCCCTCAAGAACCCACTACTAGGCCTCCATGACTGAAAAAATTCTTGTATTAGGTTTCAAAACTAACAATTATCAAGGTTTAAGGACCCCAAGTACTCATTCCATTAAAAAATTTCAAAACCCTCTCTAGAACCTAGGAAACAAGGGTTTTTAGGCCTCCTTACTGAAACATTACCTTCCAGAACTTGCCAATTCAAAAAAACTACCCATAAACCTCTATATAGGTCTCCCCAAGCTTGAGGAACCCTCATCTTCCCTCTGGAAATTATGTACCCCTCTTTCTTAGGTCTACACCATTGTTTTCTATGAGAAAATAGGGTATTTCCCCTTAAACCAACATCATTCATGAGGAAACTTTAAACTTATTATATACTCCTAATAAAATCCTAAGTAGATCCTACATGGTCACTCCACTGAGTCACAAAGATCACAATAGGTGGGATGCCATCTAAGACATTAAATTGCCCTCAAACCCTTGATTGTCCAAGAACCCGGTTTCTAGAAATTTATGAATTCCAAGCACAAAGTTCAATGAAAACCTCTTCAAAGGGAGCCAAATGAAATTAGGAACATTCCTTTATGGAATAATATAAATTTCACACCATTAGTAAGCCTGCACAACCCGTATAGGGTTTGCAAACACACAAAAAGCAATGAGATCTTCAGAAAAATAGTGTAAATGCAAGTTTCTTTGTTATCAAACTCCACCAACCTATTGAATGATGCCATACCAGGTTTTTAAATACAATTTTAGGACCTTCTCCAACTGATCCATGTCCATAACCAACCTATAACCACCTGTTAACTACCAAGACCTTCATTTATCTTAAAAATTGCTGACATTGACAAATTTTGCTAAATAAGCAACATTATGCAACTTTTTTGTCCAAGACACCTAAGACCACTCAAACACCTTTATTTAATCTATAATAAAAATTCTAGACTCTTTTCTTGCACTTCCATTTGCAATTTGAAAATTTGCCTTCAAAGATTATATGGCAAAATTGATAATTTTCTAAAGCAAGAGTGCATACTTGCACATTTGATCACCAAACTCACAAAATCTCTAAATACATGAAATATTGGTCTATTTATACCTTATTTTCAATAAAATCTATGAAAAATAATCTAAAAAATCTTGAACTCACCCAAAGACCTTAAGACATATTGTCACCAAAGTAGATTTTGAAACATGGTTGTAGGTGCCCCTGCACCATGGGTTTGGAATACTGTTAGGGGAAGCATGCTCAAAGGATGAATTTTGGTGAGATATTTGGAATGTGTATTTGGTTTATTTCAATCAATAAAATTCTGATTATAGTGTCTTGGATGTATGGATAAAGGTTGGTAGTTACCTTCTATGATTTGTTGTTATTTTGCCATGTAAGTTGTAGCATTGAGTTCTTGAATTAGTGAAACATGAACGAAGTGAATGGTTATGAGTTTCTAATCAGCTTTATGCTATGTTACAATCAATTTTATGATGGTTAATCTATTTTTGAGTCTGACAAAGAGTTGAAACCAAGTTCTAATGTTTGTGGAAATATGAAATCAAGTGAAATTGAAGGATTTCGATGAGAAGATGATTGAGTTTGTTGGTTGATCTTCTTCAATTTAAGTTAGGGTCAGAAGTACCCTTCATGATTTTTGAATCTTGGTAGATGCTCTACATCAGGTTTAAAATGGTAATTGGCAAGTGCATATAATTGTGTAATTTAAAATTTGCATTGACAACGTAAGGTTATAATGACAAACAAACAATGATCAACATGGAATATGCAAAATAACAAAAATGAAAGCAAGCCATAATAGAATGAAAGGAAATGTGTAAATAATTCACATACCTAAAAAGCTAGACTTTCAAATGGAGGAGTTCAACCCAATTATGTAGCCTTAGCTTCTTTCTTCAAACTCCACAACAATTTGACTTGTTCAAAAGCTTGTTCCCCTCCAAACTTCAATTGTATATCAGTTTCCAATGGAATTCAAACTTCAATTGATATTATATGTCTTTCAACATGGAAAATATTCTATTTCATGCAAAGGTGGTAGAAAGATCATGGAAAAGGTGGTGGAATGTGAAAAACATGCTTGCACACTTCACAACATCATCAAAAAGCTACTTTTTGTCAGAGCAAGCGCAAAACTAGGAGAATATGCAAACTGTGGGTCTTGACATCATGGGTATATTGAGGATTTTTATTGTTTTTAGTGGAATACAAAACATGCCCGTGTTATAACCCAAGCACGTTATAACATGAGCGTGTTATTTCTTGCTAAAATGGTAACATCTCTACTTCTTCAAAATGCACATGCATTATATGAAATATGGTTTTCTTAATATATATTGTTTCTCCCTCTTTGTCTATACCCTCTATCCTAATTATATATCTCTCTCCTATACCCTTATAGTAGAGGAGATAGAGGTGAGTGTGTGTGTGTGGGAGAGAGAGAGAGGTAGAGGGAGAGTGGGAGAGAAAGAGAGAGTGGGAGAAAGAGAGAGTGGGAGAGAAAGAGGGAGAGAGAGGAGAGAGAGGGAGAGAGGGAGGGAGAGGGGAGAAAGAAAGAGATAGTGGGAGAGATGGAGATAGATAGGGAGGGAGAGATGGTGAGAGTGGGAGAAAGAGAGAGTGGGAGAAGGAGAGAGTGGGAGAAAGATAGAGTGGAAGGGAGAGAGCAGGAGAGCGGGAGAAAGATAGAGTGGGAGAGAAAGAGGGAGAGAGGGAGGGAGAGAGAGTGGGAGAGAAAGAGGGAGAGAGGGAGGGAGAGGGAGAGGGGGAGAAAGAGATAGTGAGAGAGATGGAGATAGAGAGGGAGGGAGAGAGGGGGAGAGTGGGAGAAATATAGAGTGGGAGGGAGAGAGGGGGAGAGTGGGAGAAAGAGAGAGTGGGGGAGAAAGAGGGAGAGAGAGGGAGAGATAGACGGAGAGGGAGAGGGGGAGAAAGAGAGTGGGAGAGATAGAGATATAGAGGGAGGGAGAGATGAACTAATATAGAGATATAGGGTAGAGGATTAAGAGTTAAGGGTTTAAGGGTTAAGGGTTTAAATGGTTGAGAGATAGAGGGTAGATGGAGATATTGGGAGAGATGGATACCCCTATACCCTCTTAATCCCTCAACTCTCAACCCTTAAAACCTAATCCCTCAACCCTTATAGCCTCTTAATCCATCAACCCTCTACCCTTAAACCCTAATCCCTCAACCCCTATACCCTTTTAATCCCTCAACCCTCAACCATCAACCCTTAAATCCTAATCCCTCAACTTTCAACCCTCAACCTCAACTCTCAACCCTCAACCCTTAAACCCTAATCCCTCAACCCTTATAGCCTCTTAATATCTCAACCCTCAACCCTTAACCCTTAAACCCTAATCCCTCAACCCCTATACCCTCTTAATCCCTCAACCCTTAAACCCTAATCCCTCAACCCCTATACCCTCTTAATCCCTCAACCATCAACCCTCAAACCTTAAACCCTAATCCACCAACCCTTAAAACCTAATCCCTCAACCCTTATACCCTCTTAATCC
>CM021101.1:50466579-50569952 GCA_007115665.2 Sequoiadendron giganteum | reverse complement strand
GTGCATTGATGATAATAATTTGTTCTTCATGAAAAAAGCCTCCTCGTTTTAGGCCGGGCTTCAAGTAGTTGACCCACGGAAGTCTGCAACTCTTACCACATCTTTGTAGACCTGCACAATTTCAGCACACCAACAAAATATTGTATTAAAAATTGATGGCCCTCCGATTGTAATGACAGACCAATATCAAACCAGCAATCTCACTGCTCACCAAAGGAGAATAACAGTCAGGAAAATTGAGTCATTCTAATCAATTCACCTCCACAAACTGCAAACAAAGTTGAATAGGAAACACGTGCTGTAGGACGCCATTCCACTCAATGAGCATTGACAATAACTAATAACAATTTCATGCTACCGAAAATGATTCATCCTCCATCACAAGAAAATGGGTTTATTGGCTTTTGGGTTTGATCCAACAACTGTTATTATCCATGCAATGTGGAAATCCGATGGTCTTAGTAGGATAGAGATTTCTTTTCACATAAAATTTACCTTTGGAGAACTTAGATGGGTTGGTGTCTATTCCAATTATCTTTGAGGCTCCTCTTAGACTTGCATCTTCTGCAACCTGCAAAGAGAATTTTCCATTCAATACTCAAACAAAATACAGAAACGCATTCTTGCATGGAGCTGCGAATGCATCAACTGTCAACAATATTTTCCATTCAATACTCAAACAAAATACAGAGACAGTTAATTCCGTCGGATGAGATTCTGCGAATGAATAACAAACATAAAATTATCACCTGCAGATACCGATTATATAACCCATTTTGCACTTACAGTGCTGCAGACGATGATGGAGAGGCTGGCATTATTCCTGGCTGCTTGCATCAAAAATGTGTTTTTCAAATGCGTTCAATGCATATAGACATGGATTCAAATTTCAAACATCCCGCTTCAAATTGCCGCTTTTTTTTTACTTTTTAAACCTGAAACGGTCTGTCAGTTTAGCTTTTCCGTCTGCCGTCGTCCGTCAGTCAGTCGAACCTTTCCGTCAAAGCATTTTTTTTTTCCGTCGTCCGTCACGTCTTCCCGTGAGTGCATTTTGTCTTTTCGCATGGGATGGGGATGCGTTATAAGCTTCCATACATAGGTGAATTTTGTCTACGAGTTAGCTTTCGCCGAAAATTTCTCCCTAATACATTTGGTGAGTTTTGAGTTAGTCTTATTAGTTTCTGATATGCATTTACGTTGACAACCGTTTGATACGTGCTACCTCATAGAATAATTCATTGACATTTTTGTGCAATCTTCACTGAGGTTTCCATGAAAAACTTCACCGTGGTTTCATTGACAACTAATGTCTGTGAGAAAAATGCAGCCCCTCTTGTGGATTCCTGGTAGTAAAAGAAAAATGCCCTTTGACAGATCGCTGAAATAGACTGGATTTTCCCAGTCTCCACATCTCCCAAAAGCACAAGCTTGGCCAGAATATTGTTGGTGCCTGTTGTAACCAAGTATTTGGTTATATAATTGCAAATGTATTGAGTGATATATGTGGCTTTGTGGCGCAAGTGGGGATGCCCTCCGGGAAAGTTTCCATGGACCATACCGCCAAGGAGCTGTGTTATTTGCTGGATGGAAGAATGAAAATGTTGATGGCTACACAGACTATGTCGAGATTGGACCCAGAGATTTGGTTGTAAGTGTACGTGGGATGTCTCTCTGGTAAGCATTACACCTTTGATTGAGCTCACTCTAACACTTAACTTGCCTATTAAATTTGTATTGATATATTAGCCATTGCATGATAATGCATCTGTACATTATTTGCTCATCAGTAGTACGTTTTTGCTTTTAAAGGCGAAGTCATACATGCTAGTTTAATTCTTTTTTTGTTTGTAAGTGTGTCGGCCTTGTTTCGTATCCGTAGTCTTAAGACCCACTTATAAGATTTCCTTCTTGTGTAAACATGTAGAGACCACTTTAAAAGTGATTGTCACGAATCACAATACATTGAATGCTAAAACCTCTTAATACCCCAAGATTCGTTTATAGGAAAAGGAAATCTTTGTTTTGACAATATTAAATCTTTAGGGTAGCTTAAAAGTGAATAATATCTTTACATAAAGTCATTACATTATAAATATGGTAGTTGGAGGGAGTGCTCTCTTTTGATTTTAGATTTTAATTTTAGCTTTTTTTTTCATGTAGATTGGTCTTTTTTAGCTTTAAATGAGATTATATTTTTATTTAATTAGATTAGGTTTGTTATTTTAGATTTTCTAATTTAATTTAGATTTAAATTTTTAGTTTAGATTTAGTTATTTTTTAATTTAATTTAGATTTACATTTTCATAATTTAGATTTTAGATTGGGATTTAATTCAATTTACTTTAGATTTAGTTTAGTATTTTTTTATTTAATCTAGTTTAGATTTTAAATTCAGAGCTTTAATTTTGATTTTTAATTTACACTTTTATTTTAATTTAATATTTAGATTTAACATAATTTTTTTTTTTAAATTAGACTTTTAACTAGATTTTACTTAGTTTTAGATTTTTTATTAGACTCTAATTTAATTTAGATTTTAATTAAATTTTTAAATTTGATTTGAAATAGATTTTACATTTTACTTAGATTTTTAGACTTAATTAAATTTATATTCTTAATTAGTTTTTTAATTAGGTTTTGTCATTAGTTTTTAATTATTTTTAGAATAGAATGTTTTTTTTAAAATTAGATTTTAGTTTTTTCTAATTTTTCGTGTTTTTTTTAGACTTTAGATTAATTAAATTAGATTTTTATCTATTAATTTTAATCGGTTAAATTAATGTCATCTTTCTTTCTAGTTTATTTTTTATTTTTTGGCTAATCTTTGATCTTTTTCTAGGTTCGGGTGATCAAGATTTGGACATGTTAAACCTTCGCTTGTCAAAGATTGGAGGCCAAAACTACTAATTGTGCTTTGCAGCGCTCTGGCTTTAATTTGTTTTTATCTTGAGTTCCTTTTTCACATAGCATGATTAGTGCGCCTAAAAATAACTTGTGTGTTTGAGTTGACATCATAAACAAGATTAAAATTTACCAGTGCTTGCATTGTCTTGTGGTTTGCATTTTGTTTCTAGGTGCGTATGTGCTTCTCTCGCGCCATTTGGTGATCTTGAGACTCAGAAACACCTTTCGACATAGAAACACCTTTCGACATTTTTACAACCACCCACACATTTGGATTTGGGCATTCAAAATGAACTTTGTTTTCAAAATTTGTGTAACCCCGATTCAATAATAGAAGTATCCTCTCCCCTTGCGCACTTGTGCGAGCCTGGGTGCAAGAGAAATTGTTATTGATTTTAGGAATTGGGCCTTCCTTGGTGGGAAAAAGTACTCACCCCAAGGTGACTCAGACCGACAATGAAACTCTTTGGCCGAGTTACCCCCTACTGGTATATAAATGTGAATCTTAATGGAAAACTTAGGATTATGAGTGCAGATGTGTTACACGGACAAAGTAGAATTCCCCAAAACCTTGTTGAGCGTAACCTCTTCAGGCTAGAATTCCTCCTTTAACGGAGCTTAATCTTTGCCCCATGTGTGGCCACTCAAACAGGGGTCCTGAACTAAAAACTTTTGTGTAGTAGCCAAAATCCTTTCTATTTGCTAGCGTAAAAACGGTCATTGTGAAGGCATCCACATTCCCGCAGTTCTTAGTAGAGGTGATCAATCTTCCATGGGAGTTTCATGGGGGTTAGAAGCTTGGTTGGCCTGAGAAGTGAGTGCAATGTAAGGGGGAGCCTGTGCGGCCAAGCTTCTGAATTCACATGCTAATAATAAGTGCGGTTGGGGAAACCCACGTGGAATCTAGCAAATATTTTCCTGGCTTAACCTAGGATTGTGTTTGTTTTTATTGTGCTTGATCAAAGATAAAATATTATGTTTGCCAAGTGTTTTCTCAAACATTCAAAAAAACAAATAAAATCTCACAAATTTGGAAACAAACATTCAACTTGAAACATTTCAAAATTTGGTCAAACTTGCAAACAAACTAGGCAATCATTCTGTCATCTGCAACACATTTGTTGTCCTCTGCAACGCATTCGCTCTGTTGAGTCACATTTGAAGCTTTCTGTGACGTAATTGCTCTGCTAAAAACCAAAAAGAAAATTGCTCAAATCTTCTATTTCTTGCACATTTTAGTTCATCTTTGCAAAATTTAGGTGCATCCTTTAGATCTCATCATCATCATTTTCAGTCATAAACTAGTCCTTAGGTCCTCATTTCATTTACAAGTTTTGGGTTAGGAAAACCTTACCATACTTTGCAAAATCATTGCCTTCAAAATTAGGTTATCATTGGACTTAGTCATCATTATTTCCTTTAGTCATGGTCCTTTTGTGAGATCTTTCCAACTCATAAGTCAAGTTAGGAAACCTCACTTAGTCATCTTGTCATTGTCATTTAGTCCTTCAAACAAGTCCTTTGATATTCCAAAATTGAGACATATATCAAGCTTAGGGTGGTTGAGTAACCTTCTTCCAAAACACTTAGACCTTTGCATTTACATATCTTACATTCAAGTCATCTTAGTCCTCATTTTGCATACCTTATTCCAAAAATACAAAAAAATAAAAATTAGTGTCATAACTTGTCATCTTAGTCTTCATTATCCTTTGGCATTAGTCATTCCCTTTAGATAACATTATCATATTGCATTCTTTATTGTAAAAAAAAATCCAAAAATAGTTGCATTACATTTAGGCATACCTTATTTCAAAAAATACCAAAAACATAGTCTTAGTCTCATTCCATTTGTATTTTCCACCTTCATTTTGAGCAAGCCTTATATGGTTGAAAAGAAGCGTCGAGAAATGGATCTCTTTCATGACGATGAGGAACTTTACAATTACACAAGCACCCTCAACTATGAAAATACCATTGATGATCCTCACGACAATATCCACCTTGAAAATCATGACAATGTCAATTTGGGGTCTACATCTTATCAACAACCAAAGACACACAATCCTTTTGAACAATTCCTTGTTAGAGACAAAGATGGAAATGTGTTCATAGAAGAAGTAGAGGCTGCCTCACAAAATCCTGAAGTTGCCTCTCTTGTGGATGAAATTGTCATGTTAGACCCTGAACAATATTTAGCCAAACTATTACATGAAGGTGTTAAACTACCTCAAGGATTTGATGTCAACACTTTATGCGCAACAATGCAACCCAAGGAAAACACACAAACAAGCCAAGGAAAATCTACACCACAACTCACAATTTCCATACCCATTGGAACCACAAGCCCAAATACCACGACTACCAACACTTCATCCATCTTTGCGACACAATCTATGTCACAACCCATGACACAAACCACCTCACAACCATTATTCACAACACGACCCTTTGGCTCAGCATTTACTCCCTTTGGTTCATCATCTCAGGCCATAGGGGAATCCACATCTAACATCCTTGGTAGACCTAAGGCAAGATGGGTTCTCATTGAAGGATCTCAACTAAACACAAACACAATGTCGCAAGGTCCTCATATCAATACAAACACCTTACAAGGACAAATCATGAATGCTCCACATAGTCAAAATACAAACACGTCACATTGTTATAATCCTTTTCAAAAAAGACAAGGATCACAAATGACACAACCTTACATATCATATGACTACACACAAGGAATCCTTTTCGGCAACCAAAATATACATGGACAATCCACTCAACCAATGCAACATATCTCAACCACTTCTCACATCCCAACCTACACATCACACATCCATACTCATGAACACAATCAAAATCCACCACATTTGCAGAACATTCCAAACCAACACCTGTCATCACAAACAAACATGAGACCACACAACACAATTTTGGGACCTCGTAACAATGTTGCCAACAATCCTATAATAGATGCATTGTTTACCCAAGTGGCTGCCCTACAAAAGCAAGTGGAAGGGATGCAAGTGTCAAACAAGAAGACGTACTCATCACATGATCTACATCCTTATCCATATCACATTAGCATATACATGCCTCCTTTCCCTCTTGGGTATGCCATCCCTACTTTCACTAAGTACAAGGGAAAGAGAAATCCTATCAAGCACATACGAGAATTCACCACTGCTTGCTTGGATGTCGTATACGATCATTCCTACCTTTTGAGACTCTTCCCTAGAAGTCTTATGGGGCCCGCACTTGAATGGTTTGCCCTGATATCTAAAGGGTCTATAAAGTCATGGGATGACCTCGCCAATAAATTTGTGGAGAATTATGCTTACAACATTGAAAATGATGTCACAATTGCTACCTTATGCCACTTGACACAAGATGAAGGAGATTCCTTTATTAATTTCTTCCAATGGTGGATTAGTATGGCAAGCCGGTGTCCTGTCGAGATTACTAAAAAAAAAAAAGTAGACATGTTTGTAGAAAACCTCAAGTCAAAGTTGAAACACCGTTTACAAGTGCATTGTTGTGCCACCTTTACAGACTTAGTTGAGAAAGGAATGACGCTCGAAAAGGTTCTAATCGTCGAAGGTGAACTTACACAAGGAAACAAAAACAACCATAACAATCAAACCTCTAATGAAAAAAGAAATTTTTGGTCTTGCAATAAGAATATAACACATGATGGAATCGTAGACGCAAAAGTTGTGAATCAAACAGGTCCCATGTTGACTCTCAAAGCACCCAATGTAAACAAGAATACACCATATGTGTCCAACCAAGCAACTAATGTGGTCCAAAATACTCAAGAACAAGGACCCCCAAGATAGCCAAGGCCATACCCACAGAGACAATACACTCCTTTACTAGAACCAATTGAATCTGTCTTGAAGAAGCTAGTACAATAACATGTCATACAATTTCAAGAACCTAAACCATACAACCCAGGACAATTCAAACTATCTTGGTGGGATGACAATGCCTTTTGTGACTACCACTACATCAAAGGACACAAGACCTCATCATGTCATCAATTAAAGAACATAATTCAAGATCTAATTAAAAATGGTACTATAGAGGTTGAAGGACAACAAAAAAATTCCAAACAAGACCATACAATCTTCAAAAATCCATTACAAGACCATGGTTCGGGAAAGCCCTCCACCTCAGGTTGATAGACAGACAATCAGGCCAATTATACTAGGAATTCCTTTGATTACTCACATATAATTGATCACCTTCGTGCCGCTGATGACTATGTCAACACCATTACCATTGAAAAGGTTCCTGAATGCACTGTCACCACCCATAGGGCTAAGATTACCTTATCTAGTCCTTCTTCAAAGTAGCTGCAATGTAAAGCCCAATATGATCTTGTTAACCAATTGGGAAAGACACCTACACATATTTCCATCCTTGAGCTATTATGCCTATCACCTAAACATAAAGATATCCTCGATAAGAATTTGAAAGAAACCTCTATTCCTACCGACCTAGATGCCAACCGATTCAAAGGCATGATTGGACACTTGACCAATCCAATCCATGTCTCCTTTTCTGAAAAAGACTACTCTACACAAAAGTCTAGCCATAACGACCCATTGCACCTTGAAGTATTTTTCCATCAACACAAGGTCAGACGAGTCATGGTAGATGGCAGAGCTGGACTAAACATTTGCACTTTAAAATTGGTCAAGGCATTAGGCTATTCCAAAGCATGTGTAGACATAACCAAAAGTATTATAATCAAGGTCTATGATGACAAAGAACACTCTTCCAAGGGTGTTATCACACTCCCTATCAGAGTTGGACCCGCAGTTATGGATACCACATTCCAAGTCTTGGATCTTGAACTCCCATATAAAATTCTCCTCAGTTGACCCTAGATTCACGCCATGAAAGCCATGTCTTCCACCTATCATCAATGTTTGAAATTTCCATATAATGGCACCGAAGTCACGATCATTGGCGACCCCGATCCCTTCCAGTATTGCACCAATTTAAGAGGATTTCCCGAAAGCCAAGTTCCTATCAATTGATAAGCTTTTGCATCCACTTCCATAGCCACTTCATCTAGTTATGTTGATCCCTCCATCCTCATCAAATCCTTAACATCCAAAACCCCATTCATCGACCCCAAAATCAAGATCCAAGACAAAGGTTATGGCGAGTATAAACTAAATACTGCCTATTGCATCACAAAGCTACCTTAGTCTCCCAAGTCTTATGGTAGGCCTTGTTTCAAGATGGAACCCAGAGTTGTCTTTAAAGTTCCTCCCACCACCACCTTCACCCAATGGGCAGAGGTAAACAATGAAGAAATTGATGATATTTCAGCTTGGATTTACAAAGATTAAGAAGATTTATCGCCCCTACCAATAAAACAATATGGAAAAGGTTTTGCGCTAATGAAACAAATGGGTTATGATGGAATCAGTGGACTTATTATACATAAAAATGGAATGAGAGAACCCTTGATGCCTCTTAAGTGACCGAAGAACTCAGGGTTAGGGTTCGTACCAATTAAGATTGGTACTCTAAGTACTAAGGTGCTTTCAAATAAGGATGTGAGTGCTTCGAAAGATGTTGAGACATATGAGGATCCTACCTACACCTATTATGATGACACTGACTCTAATGACTATGAGTGGGACTCTTGTACCACAAGTGACTATGAGCTTGATCATGTCTTCCAAAAGTTTGACATACCCCGCCCATCCCTTACCAACCTCATGGATATCAATATTCGCATTGACTCCTTTTATGAACCTGACCCACCAAAGACCACAGATGAAAGAGCATGGACCAAATCCTTTTGGGACCTCGATAATACCTCTATCTTTACCTTATCCGATACATCCCCATCCTTCACTAACACCGATGATGGCATCTCCCTCATTTACCCACATTTGATTGATTGGGACCAACAAGATCTACCTACCTTTGACATATTTGAAAATGATGAGGCCATTGCTGAATTTATGGGACTATGAGAGGGACTACCACATGGGTACCATAAGGTTGGCTTCACTACACATCTTGAAATTGTAGCATATTTTGGTGAGACTGTCCCACCTTCTAGTCGCAAAAATGAAAAAAATAAAATAAAAACTAAATGGTCTTTAGGTGAAAACCGCAAGGCACCTGCTAACCAAGAAAAAGTAAAAAGAAAGGACGTATCCGAGGGTGAAAACCTCTCTGAGGCACCTGAGGATGGAGGGCTATAATTTCTCCCTATCAATCTAGAGAAATACCCAATGCTGATCAAAGACATAATAGAGGTCAACATTGGTACGACAGATAATCCTAAGATTGTTCTCTTTGCAACATCCTTGACAAAAGAGGAAAAAATAAAATTTCAAGCATTTTTCATAGAACGCCAAATCAAATTTGCATGGTCTTATGCTGATATGTCAGGGTTGGATCCTGAGTTGGTTCTGCATCATCTACCATTACATCCAAATGCAAAGCCAGTCAAAAAAAAGCTTAGAAAAATGCACCCTCAAATAGCTATGTTGGTCAAAGTTGAACTCAAGAAATCATTGGATGTTGGGTTCATAAGACCTATTGACTATGCAGACTGGATCTCAAACCTTGTACTAGTAACAAAACCAAATGGAAAAATCCGTATCTGCACTAATTTTTGGGACTTAAACAAAGCATGTCCGAAGGATGACTTCCCACTCCCAAATATAGACATCATAGTAGACCTTACGGCTGGCTACGAGATGTTGTCCCTCATGGATGGCTTCTCAAGGTATAACCAGGTATGTATTGCTCATGAAGACCAACACAAGACATCATTCACTTGCCCATGGGGTACATATTGTTGGAATGTCATGCCCTTTGGATTGAAAAATGCAGGTGCAACCTATCAAAGAGCTATGACCACCATATTTCATGATCTCATACACACATTGATGGAAGACTATGTTGATGATCATTTGGAAAAATCCTTGACACGTGGTAATCACTTAAGAGTCCTGAACAATATTTTCGCACAACTAGAAGAATACAAGGTCAACCTAAATCCCAAGAAATGTGTCTTCAACATGACATCAGGAAAGCTTTTGGGATACATTGTTTCCTGTCGAGGCATTGAAGTAGACCCAACAAAAGTCAAAGCAATATTAGAAATGCCTCCACCTAAAGGTATTAGTCAAATTCAAACATTACAAGGTCGACTCTAGTCTATTAGGTGCTTCATCGCACAGCTTGCAGATAAATGCCAGCCTTTTCAGTATTTGTTACGTAAGGGATTTCCTTTTATTTGGATAGACAAGTGTGAGGAAGCTTTTCAGTAGATCAAAAACTACCTCTTGACGCCTCTTGTCTTAATGCAACCTATTGATGGAAAACCCCTAATTCTATACATCTCAGCTACTACAGCCGCACTGGGGGCATTGCTGGCTCAAAATGACCATAAGGAAAAGGAATGAGCAATATATTACATCAACCGCACTTTGGTGGGGTACGAGCTTAATTACAGTCCAATTGAATGTGTTTGTCTTGCAGTGGTCTTTGCCACTCAAAAGTTGAGACATTACATGTTAAACCATCAGACTAAGCTTGTAGCAAAACTAGATCCCCTAAAATATCTACTCAGTAGGGCGGAATTAATAGGACGATTGGCTAAATGGGTCATTATACTCAGTGAATATGACATTCAATATGTGGATTGTAAGGAAATAAAAGGACAAGTCATTGTTGATCAACTAGCAGATGTGCCCACACAAGCCAATCACCCTTTGGTTTTAGACTTTCCTAATGAGTCAATATTCACACTAGACACAGGAACAATATGGAAGTTGTATTTTGATGGCTTGCACACTAATCATGGATCAGGTGCAGGTATATTATTTGTTACCCCTCAAGGTGATACAATCCCTAAATCTTTCAAGATAGCCTTCCCATGCACAAATAACATTGCAGAGTATGAAGTCTTGTTGACAAGATTACGTATGGCAATAAAATGGAAAATCAAGAGTCTACAGGTCTTTGGTGATTCACAATTGTGTGGAAATGTCGAGAGTGCCAGATACACAATGACCTCATTCATGCACTTGCATAGGATTTGCAACCTCTCACTTCACCATGGCCCTTCGCCCAATGGGGACTTTATCTCATAGGAAAAATTCATCCCACCTCATCAAATGGCCATAAGTTCATCATCACCACCACTGAATACTTCACAAAATGGGTTGAAGCCATCCCCATGACATACATCACCAGTCAAAAAATCTCCAAATTCATCCTCAATTACATCACATGTCGGTATGGTGTTCCCCAAACCATCATCACTGACAATGGTCGTCCCTTCAAAAATCAGGATGTCCATGAGTTATGTGAAAAATTCCACATTCAACATCACTTTTCCACACCATATTACCCACAAGGCAATGGCCAAGTTGAGGCATCCAACAAAACCATAATCAAAATTCTTAAAAATACTGTCAATGACGCTAGTCGTGACTAGCACATTCGGCTTTACCCTGCCCTATGGGCATATCGCACGAGAATCCACACACCCACTAGTGCCACTCCATTTTCCCTAGTCTTTGGTTATGAGGCTATCCTTCCTATCGAGGTCAAAGTCCCCTCCCTACGGTTCTCCATAAAGGGATTATTGATGACGAGGAATATCGTATATCCCAATTGCATGAGTTAGAATTGCTTGATGAACGCAGACAAATGACATTAACTCATCTACAGTCATATCAAAAACACCTTTGCTGTAGTTACAACAAATTTTTTTTGATAAGACAGTTTGACATTGGTGACTTAGTGTTGATGGAGAATCCGAAAAATCAAGCAAACGTGAGAAACCCGACAAATTTGAGCCCAATTGGCTGGGTCCATATGTAATAACAACATCTTTTGCTTCTAGTGCTTATCAGTTGTCCACACGTGAAGGGGAACCTTTGTTAGAGCCTATCAACATCTTGCACTTGCACAAATTCTATACATAGCTTTAGAGTGCCATGCTAAAACCATAAAAATACAAAAAATCGTTACCTTGATGAAAACCTGGCAAACAGGCATCTTGGTGACAAAAATAAAATAAAATAAAATAAAATCATGAAAATAGTAAAGAGAAATAATTTGTCCAATAGTGAAAACCACTTCGGTGGTGCTTTGGATAAGTACCATGGTGAAAACCTGGCAAACAAGCACCATGTGTAGTTGATCTCTACTCTGTCATCTACTATCACTCTACCTATTCTTCCACCCTCATCCGTCACAATGCCTTTACCTCCCATCATCTCCCATTTGACATCCATCATAAGGCCTGGTCCTCTTTATGATGACTTTCTAGCGGTTGACATCTTGCATCCTTTCTCGTCCATCTTCCATCCATAATAAAACCCTATCCCATCCCATCCCTGATGGTTAGTCCTAGACTTGTCTGGGGGAAATTTTCTAACACCTGGTTTTATTGGATTCTACACTTGTCATTGGAGGTTAGCATATTCCCAAAAAGACAAAAAAAAATCAAATATTCCCAAAAAGACAAAAAAATCAAAATATTCGACAAAAGACAAAAAAATGGTCATAAAACTCCAAAAATCCTAAAAATATCAAATATGTCAAAAATACAAAAACATCCAAATAACTTTCAAAATCCCAAAAACAGAGTCACAGTCAGTCAAGTCAATCTTTGTCATTGTCGAACTACGTTGCCTCTGCGACTGGACGTAGGCAAGGCCATCTGTCAATGCACCCCCAAGGCATTAGGTCAGTTCTTTAGGTTTGTTAAACAAACAATAAAATCATGATTCAATCCTTTTTCATTGAAAAAAATTCAAAAGTCATGTTGAACTACGAGGTCTCTAAGTGCTTGACGTAGGCAAGGCCATCAGTCAATGAGCCCCTGAGGCCACCTAGGTTAGTCCTTTAGGGTTCATTGCATCAGTCCAATAAGTCAGATAATCAAACTCAGACACAAGACAGTCATCAAAACGTCAACATTCAAATCATGAACCAACGGACAACATTGTCCAGTCAATCATCAAGTCAAAAATCAATCAAATTTCCAAAACAATGTCAACTTAGTCACTTTATGGTCCCCTTCAAGATGTGTCCTTCTTGGAATGGGACCCTGTCAAAAAATCCTTTTCCTTTTCAGGATGTGTCTTTCCTAATGACGAGCTCTGTGACAATGTCATTTGCCTTTTCAAGATGTGTTTATCCTGACAATAGGCTCTATCACATAGTCCTTGGCCTTTTCAGGATGTGTCCTTCCTAATGACAGGCATCATCAAACTATCAAACTATATCAGACTATCAAATCATCAAATTGACAAACTGTCATGCAATCAACCTTTGACAAACAAATATTGGCAAACATATTGAATGGTTGTTGATTTTGCTGGTCTATTTTATCTTATCCTTATATTTTTTTATCTATTGGTCATGTTATTAGCTACCTCGAGGGATGTCCCTTGAAGGATTTAGAGGTGTGATGACATCTCATGACCTATTTTTCCCTGATTGTTGTCTTTGGTGTGTCTTGACAAAAAGACTGGGACAACTTGGCCCATAGTATGAGTTAGGACATTCCTTGTCTATGACTATCTGTTTCTAAGTGGATAACCTTGCACACCATGGTCTTTATATTTTGGGCTTTATATTTTGGCTCTAGGTTTCTTATTTTATTCTATTTAAACTTCCAAATTTAGTTTTCAAGTTCTATACTTAAGATTTTAGTAAATATGCATTTTATTTCCTAGCTTTATTATTGTAATATAAAATAGTTTGAAAGGAAACACCTTTTATTTATTAAAATAATTTTTAATAAATATGGTATGTAATTTTGTATTAAATATGATTGGTGAATAATTGTGTGCTAAGACTTACGATTTGTACTATGCAAAAAAAATTTGTACTCAAAAGTAGGATACTGTTCAATATTACAACAATTGGTTTAGTTTTATCTAAGAAAATAATAGACCCATTAGGGTGATGAACTAGACTAACTAGCCTAGGGTGTACACCCTCAAAATTGTATGTTAAGATCAAATTTTGGCGCATTCTAAATGTCACAATATTGAACCTAAATTAATATAGTAGTTTAATTCTTAATATCATAATTAGGGTTCTCTTATAGTAGCATATGGAATTGATCATAAGGTGAACACTAAAATCATAATACCTAAAACCTACTTATTGATAAGCTTATTGTTACTCGAAGATGATGGGAGTCAAGGATTTTTCTCTACCCAAAGAAGTGTTAATTCATATCCTTGAGTTACCAAATTTTAGTATTAGTATAAAAGTAATAGATGCTAAGAGCTACTTAATTTCATAGGGTTAACTAAATTTCACCAGTAGCATGTAGGTGATATATTCTAGGATATGCATTTATTAGGAGTTAGTATTTCCATTGGTGTGTCAAAAAAAAGTGTATGCTTCTAGTATGTTGTTTGAACCCTGTGGTATGGTTCTAAAGGTTTTGATTATTAAATAAGTCTAGGTGGCTGATTATACACTCACTAGTATTAGGAATGGAAAAGTCACATGGAATATATTATATTTATTAATTCATAAGATGAATATAAAACTTATAGAGATATATGAATTATATTAGTCTCTTTTTTTTTATGTGTTTTATTACACTTATGACCTTGCAAATGATGACAAAAATTAGTATGATATTCTTTCCTCATCATCATAGTTGGAATTGATCTCAAGAAAAATATGGGACCCATTGTGTAATATGGGATTCATCAACATTCATTTTTTATGTAGATAGTACTTAAGAGCTTATATGTTAATTAACTAGGCAAAGAAGTATATACTTGTAGTAATATTGCACAAACTTATATTTCACTAGCTGGGTGATATGTATATGTGTTAGATCCATGATTTAGTCCCATTGCATATATGCAATGTATTTATGAGTTAATTTCATCATAGACATGTGGTGTGTGCATGAGCTAATCACTTTTTAAAAATGTGATATTGTATGAGATGGTCACTATAGGAATTGGTGTGTATTCGTACACTAAAGTTAGTATAGGACTAACATTTGAGTAGAATGCATTGGCTATCATAATATTAAATGTGATTTCAATTTAGAGCATAGTCTCAATTAATGATTGAGGTCAAAGATCTAACATCAATTATCTACATTAATTTTTCCTAGTTTGGCATGTGAACTATGGCACTTCTAATTCCCAAAAGTGATACACATGTAGGGCCTTAGATACACAACTAGCCTTAGATATGCATATTAGCTAGCTTTTTTTAGTATCCAGAATTAAAGAAAAATATTAGCCTTTTCTCCTCAAATATGTATTTTATATGAAACATCCAAAATAAAATAAAAATATTAGTCTTTTCTCGTCAAAAATGCATTCCATAAATAATTTCTCCAATTAGAATATAAACCAAATTTTAGACATATATTATTTTAACATTTCTAATATTCACAATAACTCTTACCAAAAACTGGATGATATATTATCTTCTCTTTTGTATTTAAGGATGTGAAAATAGATCTACTCCTTTTTAGATTATTCATTTAGTGGATACCAAGATAAAATGACTACTAACTCTATCACCCTTGACCTATAAAATTAAATAGCACCCAAAACCAATATTAAAAGCATCAATTTTCCTAGCAAGAAATTACAAGGAAAAAAGGATTTTCAATACATACAATAGTTGACTAGAATGACCATAATTTCTTGGTTAAGTAAATTTATATTAACTATGAGACACAACCACCTATAAGTTCTATATTCAACTATATCAATGGTCTATTCTATAAGAATGCATGCCTTCTTGTAATATTGTTTTACACTCTAAACTAAAATGTTAGAGGCATGGGATTTTATCAAATGTGTAAGAAAATCATAGTATAAGTAAAAAATGGATTATGTGGAGGATTATTGGATACTCTATCTAATGCAATATTTATACTCTTTTCCTTTTGATAATAGACTCTAGTATGTATGACATGTGGTCTATTAAAGTATTTTTTCATTTATTCGATTGAAATTTAATAGTTAACTCGTCATATCATTTTGTTACCACTCAAATTAAATTCACAAATCCCCTTACTCTTTGTATAAACCAAAAGTTAATTTATAATAATGTTTTTTTAGAATGATTAATTGACTCAAGAATAGTTTCTTGTAGTCAATCTATTGTTATCAAAATTATATTGATTTTAATAAATCTATCCTAGATTTTTAATAGTTATAGCTTATTCCATTCTAAAATTGTATAATTTTTAATAATATATAAAGCTATGTATTATTATGATATAAGCATCCCTACAACTTGAATGCACTAAAAAACTGGAAACATAAAATGAAAGGACTCAAAAGCTACAAAGAATCTAATTCATATTATTAAATTCACTAGAAACCCCAAGATCAAGCTTAATATAGTGACTTGATTGTGAATGAATGTCAGTGCAACTTAGTAACATAACACTATGGATTTTGATAATATAATTTAACAAAGTAAAATTACATAAAGACTTGAAATTCATAAAAATGATGAGAGGAAAATATAGAAAGATAAGATGAGGATGAGGATAAGATCAAGGAATTAGATTTAGCTAAAATACTTGTTGATTCAACTCAAAAAGTAGAGAAGATAACTCAACTAGTAATAGAAAATTATCGTTCCAAGATTCTAGGAGGATAATAACATATTATTTTAGCTCATTAAATAGATAAGAGGAGACTAATTTTCTATTAGAAGATGGAGTTAATTTGTAAGGTGATAAGTATAAATTTTATTTATTTATTAAATATCAATAATTAGCTCACCTTAATTAAATAATATAAAATATTTAATTATTAAATAAATGGATAAGATAATAAATGATAATTAATGATAAATACTGTGATAAATTATAATAATTAATTAATAAATGGTAAATGATACAATAAATGATTAATGGTAACTGACTAATTAATGATAAATATCATGATATGGTAAATGATTACAAATGATTGGTTGATGCTTAGAAGAATATTTTACTATATACATTTTTCTCCTTTGAGACAATGTTTAGAGTAAGATTATTTCATAGAAAATAAAAGCAGTTGAGAAGAAAAGTTAAAGGAGGTGAAGAAAATGATGATATGACCCACTTGGTTAGAAAATAGAAATTTAGAAATGTGGGATGATACCCCCTAGAGATAATATCTGAAAAAACTATACATGTGTGCTCTTAAAAGAAGGGATGTGAAGAAAATATCAAATGGAGGATGAAAATAAAGAAAGAGATATGAAAGAAACATGAGTATGGATGAAATAATGATGAATTTATTATGATGATGTGTTATGTTGACTTTGATTTTAGCAACCTTTATTTAATATAGTAATGGATGTTATGCATGCCAAGGTATATAAGACCAAGGTGACAATGTTTTTAATGCATGGATTGAATCTCAAGAAAAAAAAGATGATGCCCCAACATTCATAAGGCGTCTGATGCTCTCAGTGGATTTGTAATGAGACAACCAATAGACATAAATATTTCCTTTTACATCACAAGGTACTTGTGTTGGAAGATGAATTACTCTGAGAGGGGGGGGGGGGTTAATCAGAGTAATGTACAAATTTTCAAAATTTTAACTTCAAGAGAAAATCACAAAAATACCTTGAGACAACTTTATGAACCCTCTTAAATTGCAAGGTGAATTCTACCACATCAAAGACTTTTAGCATAATGACAGATTGATAAAATACTTACATAATAATGTCAAAGCATGATATTGATTGTTCATGTAAACTTGATTGAACAATTCCTTTTAATGCTTTATTTCCACAAGACTTCATGTATGTTTTGAACACTTTTATAATAGAATGAAATGCTTAATCAAGTATCAGAGCATTGCATGGATTGTATTGAAAAATGATAGAATGAAAGTATTAACACTTAAGCACATGGGCTGAAACACAAATGCACAAATTTCACCACATAACACATTATTTTCCTGAGTGGAAAAACCCTCTTGGGGTATAAAAAACCACTCGAATAATTCCTTTTATTATTAGAGCACCAACTCAATCAAGAGCACCAACTCCATTATTACAAGAGCACCAACTCTTTTACAGTTTAGGAGCACAAAATCCTTTTATAGTTTAGGAGAACCAAATCCTTTTCTGAATTCTGAATAATATCAATGATTCAGAGGGTTTCTCTATTTCAATAAAACCTTTTACCAAAACTGACTAGTATACACAATACCTTAAGAATTCAAAAGAAATTATAATCCTTAAAATATCAGGTATAGCAGTATAATGATTTGCTTCTCAAAGATTTTCAATATTACAAATACATATAATCATATTGGCTTAAAATCCATCTCTCTTTTTCCTCTCTCACATTTAGGTTTGAAGACCTTTGAATATATATATGCACATAAACAATGTCAAACTATTTTCCAACTACCTTTCTCATAACTGATTCTAAAATCAACGAATGTCATTAGGGTTTCCAAACAACCCTAGAAGCCATACATCAAATGCCATTAGGGTTTCAAAACAACCCCTTAGAAAATATTAAAAGTTACAAACCCTGATTATGAAAAATGATAACTAACCCCTTGCTCTTAAACAAAAATTTCATAACCCTTTAATAAAACTATTATACCTCTTAATCATTTTTCACATTTGATCTCGATAACAACCTCTTATTTCTTGAAACAAACCAAAGAATAAAGACCCAATATTATTTGTTAACTAATGCAAAGAATCATACATAAGTTACCCAACTTCGAGCTTTTCAAATTTTCGAGCTACCCATCATTCTTTCTTCCATGTTGGCTCTAGGCGGCTAGGGTTGCTCTCAGCCCTATTCAATCTTCTTAGTTAAGCTTTAAAATTCTCTTTTGTCAAACAAAACAATAATTTGGATTCCGATAAAAATATAATGAATGAATTTTGAAGTCCGAGATACCCATAATACTATCACTGCCAAGTCAACCCCTCATTCATAATAAAGAAACAATCTTATGATGAGTTGTTAGATACACAAGACCAAAAAACATTGCCATATTTTCTGTCGCTGCCAACATGACCATATGCTTGTCACGGGATGATTTAAAATCACATAATATAAAATGATAGATGAAGCACACCGATAAATATATAATTTCACATGAAAACCAATAGCTTATATTTTAATCACCAAAGGCTGATAACATTTAAAACTTTAACCAATGTTGGTTATAATTCATAAATCCTTGAAGCCCGATAAATGTGATTTCATTATTTTTCTCATAAACACTTACCATTTGGAACCATAGGAACCCGAGCATATATTTGCTATGTGAATCACAAACCATCAATGCTAAAGTAACTTTAAGAAAGATAACTCTGTTATCATATTTTTTAATGTGATCAAACAAAAATCCAAACAATATAAACTGGTCCATTCCTTTTATGACGAAAGATTATTTTTTATGTCTCCTTTGATGACCAATCACTTTACAAGGTGATTGTTAGTAAAAAAATCATGTAGTAGGCCAAATAGATATCAATAGAACCATCAAACACATGACATTGCTAGAGCCTAGTATGAATTCAATGCTTCCAGGTAATGTGAGTGCAATGATGTCAATAAGCTAAGATTCATAGAACAAAGTGAATCAATAACCAAACTACCTGAATCCTTAGACAGTGTAATTTCTTGTTAAAGCAATATAAATAAACAATGAACCAGAATTCATGGGCCATATTTATCAATCAACAAGTCATAACCATTGATATCATGAAGATAGAAAGATGCCAAGACAAACCAAGATCAATATGATAATATCAACTGAAACAATATACTTTTCAAAACTGAATATCCTGAATCTATTGCATGATCATCTTGAATGACCCTATTGCCAGTAACCATAACCATCTGAAGATATATTTCATTCATAAATCTGAACCAGAAGCCACATGAGTAATATCAACATGAAAAAATTGAATCATCATAAACACTACAAATGAATATCTGAAAGTGAAGTAGCATGAAGATTATGTAACCTCTGAATCATGACCAACATATAATGAATTCCATCAATAAAGTGCATCAATTATTCAATGTAAGTATATGAGGACCTGTGACCATGTACATCAACTGATACGAAGAAATCACATTCCAACCAAAGCATATTTTGACATCAAGGACAAACAATCAGAAAACCAACAACATGACCTTAGTGGGTCTAGTAAGAGTACAAAACATAAAACATGACACATAGAAACAATAGAGATTGCTCTAATGTATACCATTTAGATCACACCATGATATAAAATGATTATGGAAAGTGAGTAGGTATAGTATGGGTCAAAATAAAAGTAATTTTTTAAAGATTGAAAAGATAAAGAAGTGAAATAGAAAAGAAATTGTCAACTAGCACACAACAGTGTTACCTCTTGCCAAGTTGTGCAAATGACTAAAATATGGAATTGAATCATGTTTGGTTTAGGTAAGAAAACATCCCTTTTAAGATAAGTGTTGGATGAAAATAATTTTTTCATGATGAAAAAGGATGTGATGACTATACGTTATCAAGGTTGATGTATTTTTCAATTTTTGTATGAAATGTTTATGCTTCAAATGTGATATTTCAAGGTTTGAAAGCATGTGTTAATGTTTGATGTTAGTGTTTACATTTATTTATGTAGTTGATGGAAATACATGGAACTTTATTTATTCTAGAAGGAATCCTTGTCAATAAGTGAGCTAGAAGTCATAAACCAATATTTATTCTAAATTAGTCCATGTAGTCGCCTACCTCTGATGTATAATAAGAAACAAAATACAACTGATTTAAACATGAAAAAATGATGTGAAATATGGATGAGTATCTACAGTATAGAAATGTCTAGTTTATTAAACATGGTACCTGGAAGTAGGTTTTCACTATGGTACTTGTCCAAGGTGCCACAAGATGATTATTTTTATCTTTACTATTTTTGGTATTTTTTTAATATCAGACATGATGCCCGATTTCAAAGTTTTCATCATGGTCTACCCCAAGGCACCACAGAAATGGCTTTCAATAGAGTGAAATTTTATCTTTACCATTTTCTATTTTTTTAGTATTTATTCAATTGCCTTATCATTTTGATTAAGTATGGAAGTGATTAATGCACACAATTTTGATAGGTTCATCAAGATATTGACCCTTGGGGGTAGCTAGCTAATTTCATTCCAAAACATACTTATAAATGATGACATATGGATCTAACCAATTAAGCTCAAATTTATGCTTCTTATCTCTATCTTGGATATTTTCTTAAAAAATCCTTAATGACAAGGTCACTTATCTCAAAATATTATGTTTTGATCTTCTATAGGTAACTACAATAAAGATGATTCTTGTATGTTTTAAGGTCATTGAGGGAATTGATGAAAAACTCATCTATAATTTGTAACTCATGTACACATGTTCTCAATATTTTGTGGCATAGATAATCGAGCTAATATGTACACTATATATACTATTATGTATCTCTTTTGATGCTAGAGAAGTCTCTTCTTAATTAAGGTATTTAAGTAAGGTACCTTTTAAGCTTATTCAATATAATGTCCCACCAAAGATGGTGAAATTTGATAAATTCAATGGATATTTTTTGTGTGTTGTATACATGATAGATTGGGTGGTAAGGTTTGATTATGGGGGTATTTGCATATTACATGATACTATGGATTTTTGGGACCAACAAGTTTACAAACAAAATCTAATTTAAGGACATGATACATGGGGAACAAAATGTTGTCAACTAAGATACCATAGTGATACAATTTTTTTTCAATATCTAGAAGGGGTCCAATTATAGCCTTGACATAGACTCTGTGATGATTGATTTTGATTAATTTCTCTTTTTTTGACATATATATTACTCTCAAATAGGGTTTATCCCTAGATTGACCTCCTATGATTATTTTACTCATACCATTGACTAATATTGCTACTATAATGATTTTGAGGGAAGGTGGAGTTCCTCATCTATTGATATGTTAGAGAGGGTTTCATTAATATACATGTTATTTTTCCTTTTTCATCTATTACCACCTCAAAGAGGTTTTTACTAGGGGATTTGGATATTTTATTTTTTCTATTTTTTGTTGTTTTCTATTTTCTTTTATTTTTCTTTGGGACTAAAGAACTCATTTGGTTCCCTAAAATAAGTTGTTGCATCTAATTCTATGTTGAAACCTTTTTTTATTGTCACTAGCTATAACATCTTCATAGTCTTATGAATTCAAGTAGAGATTCATCATTTTTAAATGTGTTCAAAGAGATAGGATCTTGTTAGTCCCAATCAATAATTCAAAGATGGATGAGTGGAAGGTTAATGGAAGTGTAGTGGTGGGTGTAATGGTATAGATGTTTAGATTATTAATGAGGTTGGAAAAATTAATAGTCTTTGAAGCCCTATCCTTTGACACATTCAACAATAGGAGAGGATCCTATAGTACTATAAGAGGTGCCATGAGTATCATAGGACTCTTCTACTAACAACATTTATATAAGCCAAATCTATGATGGAAAACTTTGATAGCAAGTGGCTCAAGAGGAACTTGTTGATGTAGTCCCGATCCAATTCCTTTGTGTTAGAGTAAAGGTTTTAACTTAATTATGTTGATTAAGTTACCTTTATTACCTTCTTAATATTTCATGTTAGTTTGCATAAAGTGACATTTAATAATTACATTAATTATTAAATGTTTTCCTATTAGGGCTTCTTTTCAGGTTTTTCCTATTAGGGTTCTTTAGGGTTTGCATGATCTCCTTTTTATAAGGATTGTTCCATTGTATATTCATATCAATTCCATTTTGTTTTGATAAGATAATTTCTTCATTTTTTAGAACATTAAACCTTGTTTGTTTTCTCCATCAATTCTCTTCCTTGTGACAGGTATCCATTTGCATGTAGGTGATCTTGGAGTCTAAAGTTGGTTTTCTCAACTCCTACATGGTATCAGAGCTTTCCTACTGCATGCCTATTCTTGTTTGAAGAATTTGGAGCTATTTGGAGCTACAAGGTTGGATCAGGCATTCACAATTTTGGGGTTTGCATTTTTTGATCTAGGGATTCACCTGCAATTTCAAAGAATTTTGAGTCCAAACAGACCTCACCATTGCGTCCACAGCGGTCCAAAACCCCTAAATCGAGTGTTCATTCATCCATTTTGGACAAAGTTGATTTGAGGGGCAAAATTTTTTTACCCGTACGACCGTCTGTATGATTGTCCGTCTACCTGGTAAAAAAAGACAAATTTTTTTTTCGGAATTTCTATTTCGTCCGCATTTATTTTTAAAAAATAAATAAATATATTTTGTAATGTTTTTTTGATTTTTTTATCAAAAAAATCAAATAAAAAGGCAAGAAGTTTAAAGGGCTTGCTCAGGCCTTGCGGGTACCCTGTGGTTGTAGGGACAGTACCCAAGGGTACTGCCACCGGTAGGTGGCAGCCCCCATGCGGCCCCTCCCCTATGATTTTTTTTATTTTATTTTTTTAAAAGAATTAACATTGTAAAAGTTTTTTATTTTGTTTTTTTATTAAAAAAACAAACTTTTTTGTAATAAGCGCAATCGCACTTTTGCGGTGACGACTGTTTGGCCATCAAACTTAAGCTTGTATTTTTGTTCTGACGGTTGTATGGCAGTCAAATTTAATGCAGCACTGGCTTTTTTCCCCTTTGGAGTTGTTTTTTTCTAGAGGCCGTAACTTGGGCATACGATATCATTTTTTGGCAAACGAGATATCGTCAGAAAGATGGTTTTGTCAAATTTCCAATGGTGTGGGTTTCATTGCTTTTTTTTTTTTCTGTTGGTACATTCTATAGCCAGTTGAAGTCAAAGGAGTTGTTTTCAGTCCCAAGCTCATAACTTTTGACCTAATTCTCCGTTTTTCGCGATCTCAGCGGCGTTGGAACCATATTTCAGAGCTCTTCAGTTCCATCCATGCAATTTTTCCAAATTTCACTCCAGGTATATTTTATTCAGTTTTTTGTGTTTTCACACTCTGGTGAATTATCTGGACATATTCATTCTTGGGAACTTTTCGTTTGCATGGGATGCTTCGTTTTTGGATGTTCTTCATGTATTTCTGTTTGTTGTAATTTTTTAGGGAATTTTGAGCATCATTTGTAAGAAATCTTTTATGTAAACGCATTGAGATAAAGTGCCACACTATTGTACATGTATTTTGGGGATTTTACACATAAGGTTGTGCCATATTTTGTACTTGCATTGTTTTATAAAGTGCCATGGGGGGTTATGTAATTCCTTTGTTTTTTCATCACACCTTTGTCCTGTGAGTGTCCCTCCACGATGACAGTGGATCCATATGATTCCAGCCTCATTATTTAATTAATGTTTCTTAAGTCTTCTACATATAAATAAATTGAATTATTTATTTATATTGTTCATTTTCTAATTCTTCTAATTTAATTAAATAAATAAGTTTATTTGATTAATGCTATCTTCCTCTTAATTAATTAAATAAATTTTACAATTTATTTACATTAATTATCAAAGTTTAAATTCTAAATTTAAATGATTTTCTTCTTTCCACACTTAATTAAATAATTTTGATATTTAATTAAATCATTTTTTCCAAATTTCCCACTTCTCTCACAAAAATTAAATATTCTTAATATTTAATTAAAAGGCTTTTTCCTTTTCTCATAATTAAATATTTACAATATTTAATTAAAGCCTTTTCACATTTCTTTCACACATAATTAAATATTTATTTATCTAATTATGAGAGACACCTTTCAATTTGTCTCTTCATTCTCTGTCTCTTAGAATTCCACCTCTTTTTCGAATTCTCAATCTCTCACCATTCATATCAACAGGTTTGAACCCGACCGTCGATCTTGACCAATCGAATTCCTACCTTCAAAAATCTATAAATACAACTCCTTCATGAGCTAAAAAGGACCTTGAATCTCATACTTTCATGCGTAGTTATTATAGTCGCAATCTTAGCAATTCATAGCATTTTAATTCAATAGTTCAAACTTGTAGATGCATATGCATTCTTAATAATCTCATTCTCTCAAATGCCATTCTATAAGCTGTGTTTGCACAACTGAGAGCAAACATATTGAAGAGAATCCTTGGAGATAGAGGACAATGGAACGAATTTGAAGAAGCTGCTGTCAAGAGTTTGCATTTACTTTATTTTATTTAGTTTTCTTCAATCTAATGTTTCATTGGTGTATTAAATTAGATTCAATTAATTTGACACATTTATCATACATAGTTTTAACTTAATTATGTTGATTAACTTACCTTTATTTCGTTCCTAAGATTTCACGTTAGTTTGCATAAAGTGACATTTAATAATTATATTAATTATTAAATGTTTTCCTATTAGGGCTTCTTTTAGGGTTTTTCCTATTAGGGTTTCTTTAGGGTTTGCATGATCTCCTTTTTATAAGGATTGATCCATTTTATATTAATATCAATTCCCTTTTGTTCTGATAAGATAATTTCTTCATTTTTCAGAACATCAAACCCTTGTTTGTTTTCTCCATCCATTCTCTTCCTTGTGACAGGTATCCATTTGCATGCAGGTGATCTTGGAGTCTGAAGTTTGTTTTCTCAACTCCTACACTTTGTAGCCCATATTCTTACATATTTTGAGTTCTCTAAAATATGTTTCTTGAAAACAAAAAGGTGTGTATTCTTCAAATTTGTATAACCAAGCACGCAAGTCACTATCTATGATATCCTCATCCAAGGAAGCCATTTTGAAAAGAAAAAACATTTTTTGATATTAGATGACCTTAAGACATTTCAAACTGAAAAAGAAGGCATTATGCAACTCATATTCCTCACAAATCTTGTTTATGATCTTGACCTTAATTTAGGAGATAGGATTGGTGGATAATGTTGATGCCAAAGTGGCAATAGAACCATAGGATGGAGATGGTAGTGATGGGGGAGGAGTGGTATCATTCACAATAAGGCACTGATGAGACTTATTTTAAGGAACTTTGAACAATCTGTAATATTAAAATGGATTGTTGTATTGTAGGAGAATTCAATACACTAATGGTATGTGGATGTGACTACCTACATGGGTGACTAAGAAGGATGCATTGGGATTAGCTCTCTATGTCATCACAATCTCTAATATTTATTTTCATTTGGGGTTCTATGTTATTGTCTAAATACCTCAATTATTTGATAAGTTTGTATGTATCTATATTCAAACTACACCTTCCATTTATAAGGATTCATTTTATTTTATTCTTATTAACAGTAGCCTCTATATGTAGTTATTTGGCATGGGATTGTTTAATAGAAAAAATATTTTTGGAGTGAATATAAGTTGATACATAGAAAATAAGTGAACTATCAAGACTCAAAATTGATCAAGATTGATATCATGCTAGGGACACATGAATATCTTAACAAATGATCTAATATATGCTTATAAAGAGGTGTTGATCTAAGAAGTTCCAAGATATGTATTATGTGCTAGATTATTGGGTGATCCCACAATAGCGGTTTACAATTTTTGGCCAAACTAGACACTGAAATTATTATTTTCAACTAAATCTTCACATTCGGGCACCTATAGCGGCTAAACCATGAGGAATTTGAAGAAGATGCAAATTAGAGTCTCATTAAATTTTGTCTATAGATTCTAAAAATATTTTTGTCAAAATTTTTGGAATCATATTGCACTTCGTTTTCCATCTCGCACGAAAACTGGTTTTTTTAGTAAACAACATTTTTAAAAAGTGACGCACACCGTATAATGCATAAATTTTTTTCCATGAAGGATAAAATTCTAATTCTTTTGAATTTAGATTTTTGACTCTAATACCTAGTGCTTCCACTTGGTTAGATAGTTTTTTATTGAATATTTTTTCTTTAATCAAGTTTCGAAGTCAAACCAATTATAATTCACATAGCACGACTGTATAATGCATAAATTTTTTTGTATATATGGAAATTCAATTTTTTTTTATTTGTTAAATCAAGGACTTCAATATCTGGTGCACTCATATTCTTTTTTTTTTTTGATAATCTTCTATTTTTCCACATGTGTAGAACAAAGATCTTCATTTTCGGTGAAAAAACTATATTTAATAAAACTAAAAAAACAAATACATAATAAAACCAAAACATATCAAAATTATATTCGTTGGATAGCTTGTTCTGAGGACTACTTGATTCCAATTGGTCTTGTGAAGTCTCTACCATTTTCATGTTCAAACTGAGCTCCAAAGTGCAAAAATTTAGGTTTTTTTTGTGATTTTTTTCAAACATCAGTGAAATAGGGGGTTCGCTCAAACCCAGGTTCGACCGAACCCCCTCCCCAAAAGGGATTTTCATGCGGATTTGTCTATGCATGTAATTAATGGGTTCGTTTGAACCTAGGTTCGAGTGAACCCTTTTTTGGTTCGTGTGAACCATCTAGTTCATTCGAACCCCCAAAATGTAAAATTTTGCCATGGGGTCATTTTTTGTGAATTTTCCTTTCTCATTGGAATTGTAAACCACTATTGTGGCTTCACCCCATTCCTTAGATGCTCTAGGAGGTCATATTGGGTGGCTTGTTGAGAGGATGAAGGTGTCCCTTAGATGGTAACTTGACTACCTAGTAGTCATGAAATAATTAGGAATTTTGATTGTGAGTGTTTATTTTTGGATAGGCTTCTTCAATATGACAAATTATTGAGTCTTATGAGGCAGGTTTGGTATTAACATTATTCATTTGGGTATTCGAGTGGGCCTTTATTTGATATTGAGGTTTTTTTGGTTATTCTTTAGAAATATATCTTGATAGATACTTAATTGTTCATTAGGTGAAGAGATTGATGAACCTTCCACTATAAGATCACCATGATCAATGAGGCCTTGGACATTATTTGTTAAGTTGCATGCATTTGGAAAGGGCCTACCTTTTAACATGATTGTATCTATAATATTTTTCTTCTATACAAAATCATTATATGGTTGAATATATATTATTGATCATATTTGCATTGATGATTTTTTAAGATAATATTTCTATAGGTTTCCCTAAAGGATTATTATGGAATCTTGGTTGTCCTTGTGCATAGAAACATGATTCTATTGTAGTATATATTTTATAGTGGGGGTTTTATTTGATTTTTTTTGTGCAATTTGGATAAATTATGAACTGGTGACCCCATCATTTATAATACTCTTATTCTTAAGCCAAACTCAAGATCTATCATTGGTTTGGGTGGTATTTTCATTCTAATTTTATAGATTTGACCAAAAATATGGTAATAAGAGCTTTCTTAATGGTGAATCCTTTATCAATAATTTCATAAAAGGTTGGATCACATTGGACTTGTAATAAAAATCCATTTCTTATTTAAGGTTTGTGACTAATTAACAAGTTATTTTTCTAGTACGGACCAAGGGAAGTCACTAGTGTGACTCATCCATAATTGGAGGAAGGAAGCAAAACTCTCACCATTTCATTGTTTGGCATTACAAAGGTCAGGCACTAAAATTTCATGTTCTATGTTATACAAGAAATAGTTTACAATTTTTAATCTAATAAGTGCAGAAGTGCTAATGGATCCATGAGGTTGGTGTGAGAACCACTTGAGTACTTGTCCTCCCAAAATTTGAGGAATTTTTTTGATGAGGTATATGTCTCTATAGGCCACTTCCTTATATGCCATGAAAAATTCTCTTACATGGTCACTAGGGTCTCCTTTCCCCTTATACTTGTCTAGTTTTGGGACTTCAAAATTCTGAGGGTAAGGTAGTAGTGATATTGATCTATTGAAGGGGCTATGGGAATAGTTATTTGAATTGATATGCTTTCATTTAGTGTAAAATCCTTTTTTGTACCCCCCCTTAATTTTGTCCTTCATCTCTTGACACTCTTGGGAAAATGGATTCACAAGAGTTGTATTTTGGACATGTGATGGTGGTTATTGGCAGTATTGTGGTTGAAACAGTGCTTATTGATATGTGGGTTAGAGTAAAGGTGGTACTTATTGTTGCTATTATTGAAATGGTGGTTGTTGATATTATCTTGGAATGCAGTGTATGGTATGTACTATCATTGGGATGTCAAGTGTTGATGAATGAATCAAGATATGTTTAGGGGTGATAATTGTTGTTGTTATTAAAAAATGGCTATTGATACATGTGTTAATTTTTTTGTGGTGGAAGATAGGATTTTAGGGGTTGTTGTGATGATATGTAAGATAAAATTAAGGTTATTCGAGAAAGTGATGGTTGGGGTAAACATAAAGTTGGTAAAGATTGAATTGTTTGTGTGAAGGATAAGAATGTTATTTGATGCAGAGGATTTTTTTGATTGCTTAAGATGGATTGGATTCTAAGGTAAATGGAGTTAGAGGATGGGTTATTTTCTAAGGTAGATGAACTCATGGTCTTATTGGAAGTAAGAGGATTGGATGATGAATTACTAAGAAAAGTGATAAACTCTTCTTGTAATGTGTGATAATTGTTAAAGGGGTGGGTTTTTATTTTTTTGAATGTTCACACAATGAGTTTTGAAACATGCATGTAACTATGGGCTCTTGGGTAGTGTATTTTTAATGTTTAGATTGATTGATGTTAGAGGGGATTGTGGTTATTTATTGTTACTAATCATCAAATTGGTTTTGGAAGGAAAATGTGGTTACAATTTCTTTCCTAATGAGGTTATTCAAATTGAATTGCTCAAAGTTAGAGGAAAGCATTGTTCCCTCATCTATAAGTTGTTCTAGAAAATGTTTCTGCTCAAGTTTATGAGATGATCTAGATAGTTTTATGTAAGGCCATCTTTGATAAACTTGACAAACCTAGGAGAATATTTTGTTTGATCCATCATATCTTCTCTATCCATATCCTAAGGTGGACTTATAATTATTTTTGGGCATACTCACTAGTTGCAAGGGTGTTTGAACTAGTTTTCTCTATATTATTCTTAGCTTGCAACCTACTGATGGATGGCATGAAACTATGAGTCTATTTTTTTTATTTTTGGATTTTTTAGATCTTTTAGTTTTTTCAAAATTTCAAAGCTTAAGCTAAGAAAAAGATAGAAAAAAAACTATGGCTTGAAAGAATAAGGTAGATCCCTTTAGCTTAAAGTGAGAAGGTTCTAATCTAACAATGAAAAACACAAAAGACACGTGAAAAATCCTAAAACTATTCAAGAGGGAATGCCAATGCTTGTGGTTGCACATATATGTTGTCTCTTGAGTGACAGATAGCTAGGGAATTCAAGTTTATGTACCATCTATATGCCTATTACCTTGGAGGCTAAAGAATTAGCCAAAGCCATCTCTTCCTCCTCACTTTGAAAGCATGTTATGGGTAACATCTTGGGACTTAAGTACTCAAAGATAAACAGATAGATGCAGAGCATATGGGCTCACATATATTTATATGCTGCATACTTAAATACTCACACACGCAGAAAAATAAAATAGGAAATCATTAAATGTTTTAGAACAAAAGAATAGCAATGCTAGGATTGCAGTCAAGACACAATAGCTAGTAAGCTTACACATGAGTAACGAGACTGTAGATAGGTTGTTGCTTCAAATCCAATAAGAAAAAGTGTGTGCATGCATGCAACTCAGTAAATTAGAACTAAGAACTATGGGTGAAGGATAAAGCAGAGATATAAAAATAAACACATAAAATATTTTAACTCAAAACTGCCATGAAAAAGCTTGCTACTTGAGAGAAAAATTATATTAATTTTCTTCTATCAACTTCTGTCTCTATTACAAAAATACGACCTGTACTAATAGAAAAAACAACCCACATAAAAAATAATACAACATTAAATTCATAAACTTGCCAGCAACATATTCGACCAACCAAAGTCCTATCGACTTAATATTATGTCCTAAGCATGGTCTAAAAGGTTTAATATAAGTCCTTATACAATGCACAAAAAGCAATCAAAAACGTCCTTTCATGCTGACGTGGATTCCACTTATTGATCGCACTGAGAAATAAAAAAGTCAACAGGCGTTGACTACCGCGCTACCATTGGGGGTCTTCATGCAAGCCGCGGTGGTTGCGGTAACTGTTGGCTTAGACCATGACGGGTTTACCGCCCTACCGCCTCGGTTAAAAGTTAGACCGTGGTGGTCGCGGTAACCACTAGAGTGGGGAGGCAGACAATCTACCACACTACCGCCGCAGTCAAAGAACAGACCGCTGTGGCCATGGTAACCGTCAACGGACGGTCTACAAACCGTGACTGCCAGGCACCGTGCTACTGCCAGTGAGGAATGAAGAGACCATGGTGGCCGCAGTAACCGCCAGGATGAAGGTAGACTCGACTGTATGCAGTTTAACCATGATACCGTTTTGAGTGAAAGGGAAGGCTACGGTAGAGCGTTGGAGTTGACTGCGATGACCAAATTTGATTGTGACTTGGATGAATCTGACTGTGTCAAGGACACATAAGTTGGACGAAATTCCAACACTCCCCCTTGAGTGCAACTTGCGCCATTCTGGAGTCCAAGTCGGTCCCTTTGAAAAATGAAATTCTCCGTGCCCAGTGCCTTGGTGAAAATATCTGCTTGCTGTTCACCAGTCCTGCAAAAAATTAAAGAAATCTCTTCGCCTGAAATCAACTCCATGATAAAATGAAATCTTGTGTCAATGTGCTTGTTACGTTTGTGAAATACGGGATTCTTCGACAATGCTATGGCAGAGTTGTTGTCACAAAAAATTTGTGTTGCCTCTGTCTACTCATGCTGGATTTCTTGTAAAACCCTTATCATCCATACTGCTTGACATGAAGCACTGGTGGCTGCTACGTACTTTGCTTCAGCTGATGATAACATGACAATAGGTTGTTTCTTTGAAGCCCATGCAACCACTCCACTTCCAAAATGATAAACATAGCCTGAGGTTCTCTTTCTGTCATCTACACTTCTAGCACAATCACTGTCTGTATAACCTATTAGTCTAAAATCTTCTGATCTGGAATATTGGATTCCAAAATTTCTAGTGCCATTGAGATACCTCAGAATTCTCTTTCCAGCTTGCCAGTGGTTCTCCTTTGGTGTTTCCATGAATCTGGAAATCAAGCTGACTACATACATAATGTCAGGCCTTGTGGCTGTCAAATACATTAGACTTCCTACTAACTGTTTGTACAAGGTTGGATTAACTTCTGAGCCATTATCTTCTCTGCTCAATTTCAGTCCAGTCACCATTGGAGTAGTTGCTGACTTAAAGTTTGACATATTGAACCTTTTTAAAACATCCTTTGCATATTTAGACTGTGAAATAAAAATACCATCTCTATTCTGTGTTACCTCAATGCCTAAAAAATATTTCATCATCCCCATGTCTGTCATTTCAAATTCTTTCTTCATTTCTGTTTTGAATATCTCAACTGACAGATTTCCTATTAAAATCAAATCATCTACATACAGGCATATTATCATAATTTTACCTTCATCATTCACTTTGGTATACAAAGTGGGTTCACTGTCACATCTGGTGAATCCATTGCTTGTGAAATAATTGTCAATTCTATTGTACCATGCTCTTGGGGCTTGTTTTAAACCATACAGTGCCTTTTTCAGTTTATAGACTTTATCTTCTTGTCCTGTTATTTCATATCCTAGTGGCTGTTCAATATAGACTTCCTCTTCCAGATATCCATTGAGGAATGCTGACTTTACATCCATCTAGTGAACTAGCCATCTATTCTGTGCTGCTAACGCCAAAAGCATTCTGGCTGTGTCTAGTCTTGCAACTGGTGCAAATGTTTCATTGAAATCTACTCCAAGTTGTGCATAACCTTTCACCACCAATCTTGCTTTGTGCTTCTGCACTTCTCCATTTGCATTCAACTTAGTCTTATAAATCCATTTTACACCTATAACATCTTTGTCTTTTGGAAGACTTTGCAACTCCCATGTCAGATTATTTTCTATTGAGTCTATGTCATCATCCATTGCAGTTAACCATTTCTCTTCCTTGATTGCATCCTCATAATGAATAGGATCTTCATCTTGTGAATAAAAGGAAAAAAGTGTAAATTGTTGTGGATTGTTCTCACCTTCATTTTGATTATAGATATCAGTCATGCTTCTGATTTTTTGTCTTCTCATGCTAGCCAAAGTAGGATTTGATAAATCACTTGAATCTGCAGAATGTGGACTTGAAGGTACTGCACCAGAAATTCTTGTTGTGGAAGGTGTCTGCAGACCTCTTGTTGCTGCTCTAGTATTACTTGCTGGTGTCTATGGTTGATCACTTGCTTGAGGTTGATTTGGAAGTACAGGAACAATAGTTTGAACTATATTATCATTCTCATCTTGTGGGATATTGAAAGTAACATTGATTGTATTTTCTTTGCTTCCATCCCATGCTTCATCTTCAACAAATTGAACATCCCTGCTAATTATTACTTTCTTCGTTGAGGGATTAAATAGCTTGTATGCTCTGGATTCTTCACTATATCCAACAAAGATACATTTCTCTCCTTTGTTATCAAGTTTCCTTCTCAACTATTCAGGAACATGTGCATATGAAACATAAACAAAAACTCTCATGTGAGACACACTGTGCTTTTTACCAGTCCATGCTTCTTCAGGAATTATATTCATTACACTTTTAGTAGGGCATCTATTCATGATGTATGCTACACAAGATACAACTTCAGCCCAAAATTCATTTGTCAAGTGCTTGGCTTTTAACATACTTCTAGCCATCTCCATTATGGTTCTATTTTTCCTTTCAGCTACACCGTTCTGCTGAGGTGTGTATCTTGTTGTGAATTGTTTGTTTATTCCATGTTGTTTGCAGAAATTTAGAAACTCTCTTGAAATGTATTCACCTGCTCTATATGTTCTCAGAACTTTGATGAAACAACCACTCTGTTTTTCAGCTAAAGATTTAAATTGACAAAAGTAACCAAACACATAACTCTTTTGTTTCAGAAAATACACCCATGTCTTCCTTGAATAATCATCTATGAATGTTAGAAAATAGAAACTACCACCTATTGAAGGTGTCTGCATTGGACCACATAAATCTAAATAAACTATTTCTAATGGGGCTCTTGCTCTAGTGGATTTCCCTGCTGGGAAAGACTCCCTATGTTGTTTTCCAAGTATGCACCCCTCAAATACACTCTTTGGTTTTTGAATTGGAGGAATTCCTTTTACCATGTTCTTCCTATGAAGTAAATTCAGAACTCTAAAGTTTAAATGACCGAATCTTAAATGCCAAAGCCAATTCTCATCTTTTACTTCTGCTTGAAATACAGTTTGAACAACAGTTGACTTCTCTTTTGCTTGTGCAAAGTTTGTACTCAAAGCTGGCTGAATTCTTAAGGGAAACATTCTATTGTTTGTCATGTGGATTTTTGCAATCAACTGGCCACTTGGGTATTTGTCTAAAATAGTGCATAACCCATTCTTGAAAGACACTCTATAGCCCTTTTGAATTAACTGTCCTACACTCATCAAATTATGTTTAAGACCAGGTACAAAGTAAACATCAAAAATATATTTATGCTCCCCCTGCTTAGTTAGAATATTAACATTCCATTTTCCTTTTACTGACACTTTGTTGTCATTTCCTAGGGTGACATCTGACTTAATATTCTCATCTAGACTTGTGAATAACTCTAAATTCCCTATCATGTGATTACTACAACCTGAATCTAAAAACCAAACTTCTTTCTCACTAGATTGAGCTACATTACATGCTAAAAACATAGTACTCTTAATAGGTCTATTATCTTGACTCTCTCTAGAAAAATTTGCATTTTATCTACCTGTCTCATACTGTTTCTTTCTACACTCATTCATGTAATGATCAAAATTTTTACAATAATGGCATTGGACCTGAGATTTATCATACCTTTGTCCTTGAGGAAAGTTTTGAGATGGGTTTTGGCTGCTGCCTCTACCACTTGAACTTGACTGGTTATTTCTTCCACCTCTGTTGAAACCTCTTCCTCTTGCACTGTGATTTGATCTACCTTTGCTTCTTCCTTGGTTGATTGAAGCTTGTGACTTGAATGCATGCTCCAATGATATGTTTGCAGTTCTACTGAGTTTGTGCTCATGTGAAATTAGTGAAGCATATAGCTCATCAACTGAGTATTGTGTGAGATCCTTTGTCTCTTCTATTGTGACTAAAATTGTCTCAAATCTTGAGGGTAAGCTCCTCAGAATCTTCTCTATAACCTTGACATCTTCAAGTGTCTATCCATGTGTTCTCATCTGGTTTACTAGTCCCATTATCTAAGTAAAATATGAATCTCTAGACTCATTCTCTTTCATAAATAGAGTTTCAAACTCTCTTCTCAGTATCTGCAACTTTGCAGTTTTGACTTTGTCCATACCTTGATATGCTATCTATAATATGTCCCATGCTTGCTTAGACTTAGTAGTGGCTGATATTCTAGGAAAGATACTATCATGAACACCTTGTAGAATAAAGAAGTGAGCCTTTGAATCCTTCTTCTTGTTATCCTTCAACAAGTCTTTCTCTGCTTGTGTCAATGCATTGTATGCCGTTGCATCTACAGGTTTTGGAAACCCATTTTCTACAAACTCCCATAAGTCTTGCGAACATAATAAAGCTCTCATTGTTACATACCAATAATCATAATTCTTTCCATTCAACTGTGGAATTTGAGGATTAGTCAAGCTTGTGCTTGCTGCCATGATTTACAGACTTTCTCTAACATAACCTTACAACTCTGATACCACGTGAAGGATAAAGCAGAGATATAAAACTAAACACATAAAATATTTTAACTCAAAACTGCCATGAAAAAGCTTGCTACTTGAGAGTAAAATTATATTAATTTTGTTCTATCAACTTCTATCTCTATTACAAAAATATGACTAGTACTAATAGAAAAAATGACCCACATAAAAAATAATACAACATTAAATTCATAAACTTGCCAGCAACATATTCGACCAACCAAAGTCCTATTGACTTAATATTATGTCCTAAGCACGGTCTAAAAGGTTTAATATAAGTCCTTATACAATGCACAAAAACCAATCAAAAACGTCCTTTCATGTTGACGTGGATTCCACTTATCGATCGCATCGAGAAACAAAAAAGTCAATGGGCGTTGACTACCACGCTACCACTGGGGGTCTTGATGCAAGCCGTGGAGGCTGTGGTAACTGTTGGCTTAGACCGTCATGGGTTTACCGCGCTACCACCACAGTTAAAAGTTAGACTGCGGTGGTCACGGTAATTGCTAGAGTGGGGAGGCAGACAGTCTATTGTGCTACCGCCGTGGTCAAAGAACAGACTACGGTGGCCGCGGTAACCGTCAACAGACGGTCTACAAACCGTGATTGCCAGGCACCGCGCTACCGCTAGTGAGGAATGAAGAGACCGCGGTGGCCGCGGTAACCACTAGGATGAAGGTAGACTCGATTGCATGCGGTTTAACTGCGATACCGCGGTGAGTGAAAGGGAAGGCTGCGGTAGAGCGGTGGAGTTGGCTGTGATGACCAAATTTGACTATGACTTGGATGAATCTGATTGTGTCGAGGACACATGAGTTGGATGAAATTCCAACAATGGGTAGAACGGAAATCAGCAAATATTTCACTTTAGAAAATTAAGAAAGAAAAAATGCATACATGCAACTCTTCCATTTTCTAAGTAAATCGATAAATGTTCACAGCACAATAGAAAAGCAATTCTATAAATAATAGTAAAACATATTTCCAATGTTTGAAATGTATGGAGAGCACAATAGATAGATTCCGGACCTAAGCTATGCAAATAGTAAACATTTCAAACATTTGAAATATGTTCAATACTAACTGATGGACAATCTATATCCTTAAAAGAAAAATATCCAGCCTAAGAAATACTTTTTTTATTGAGAATTTTTATTTTTCAATAGTGATCAGAAGCGTAAATGGCTTGAATTTGCACAATGTTCTATAGAAAAAAACATATGGGCATAGAAAGCAAATATATTACCTTCGACTGTGCATATAACCCATGATGAACGAATTGCTTAACTGTTGATCTCCCTTCTCTTCTCCTCTTCAAAAAACTGATTCACAGTATAACATAACTAGTGTTGTAATATCAATGTAAGTAACATAAATTTAAAAACAGGAACTTGTCTCCCAAAAGTTGTCATGCTATGTGTATGGAAAGGTTGTAACGTGCCCTTTGATGTAAGTCTAAATGGAATTTATCGGGCTTGGAATTTGATGGTCTATTCATCCGTTTTTTCAATTTTAGACTGTTTGAGTTAGTTATATTTTTATATAACAGTGACATTTTAAATTATTATTAAAAAAATTTTATAAACAAATATAATATAATATTTTAATTTATAAAATTGCAATAATTTAATTGTAAAAGTAAATTTAAGATTTTATTAATACTTATCATTGTTTTATATTAATATATGATTTATAATTTAATTATAAAAATATATATCTTAATTTAGAATTTTTCAAAGTAGAATATAATTGTTTTATTTTAATAGGATTTATTATTAATGTGAATTTTTTTTGATGAATTTTCCAGATATCTATATTAAAAAAGATAAAATTACAAATTCACAAAAAAGGGGCGGGTGGTAAGAAGGCACACCCTAAAAGTCACATGGGCTCAGCCCAGAAACACCAAAAAAGATAAATGTCACATGGGCCTAGCCCAGAAATAAAACAATTGAATGAAAACTAAGCAACTAAAGCAGTGCCAGAAGATCCCGGGGAATCCTGGTCATCCAGATTTTTCCCCCATACATCAGCAGGGTTAGGAGTGACGTCAGGAGGAGCACCCCAACCATCATCATTCTTTTCTTCTTCTTTATCTTTATCCTCGCGTTGAGGCAAGATTGCGAGAGCAAGCCACATAAAGCTTTTGCTAGTGGAGGGCCAACCAAAGCCAGTAGCAGGAGGAGCATCCGAAGGCCGCCTAGAACCACCACCACTGCTCCTCAACGCACCACTAGAGTGCCAGCCTTGACCAAGATGCGGCGAAGGAGAACGAGCCCACCTGTGAGGTCGAGAGTCCCTCCGCGCAGGAGGCTAGGAGCAAGCCTGTATGGAATCACTCCGCTTCCGGCCCCGAGAGGGCGACCGATCGTGGGAGAAGAAGGGCGAGTCAGGGATCCGAGCCACAGTACAAGGGGCATTGCCCTAGTGGTCCAGGAGAACCTATAGGTGAACCACTTCCAGTGCAACCTTGTTGGCTTGCACTTGAATCTGTAACAATACATTAGAACATATAACAGCTTTAGCATAAAGAGACACATTAATATCTAAATGTGAATGAGCAAAAATACAAGCATTTCTGTCTTTCCAGATATTGAAGAGGATTTCCACTCTGAAAGTGTGCCAAATCTGGGTGAACTTAGCCGGGGTTCCAGGCGGGTCCCCCAGCAGAACCATATGCCACGAAAAGGGTTCAGGCCTAAAAGGCCGAAAGAAATCATGAATCAAAGTCCAGAACTGTTGAGCTCTGGGACAAAACCAAAAAAGGTGCTTGAAGCTTTCTGGCTACCCACAAAACGAACAGTGAGGGTCAGAGACCCCCAAATGAACCAGCTGAGAGCCCACAGGCAAGCCTTGGAAAAGAATACACCAAGCAAAGTGGGCCAGCTTCAGATTAACAATTGCAGACCAAATGGCATCAAATCTCCTACGCTAAGTAAACGCCGAGGAGTTAAGAAGCCACCATTCGTTCAAAGAGCTGAGCATAGGGAAATGGGGTGAAAGCCACCTATAACTAAGTCGTGGCTTGTAGCTCCTCAAAGGAGTATCTAAAAATTATTTCCAGTCTTTCCACCAAGGTTTATGCCCACGAATGCCAACTTTGTGAAGAATTTTTGCCGTAATGGCGTTCACTAGCCCGTCAAAAGTAGGACAATCCTAGTTTTGAAGGTTGTACTGGGTTTTAAAAGCATCCCACTGCAAAATACTCATGGTAGGCCGGTGGAAGAGCTGGTGCAAAGTCTAGATGCCCTTCTTATGGAATTGGAGAGCTTTGAGCCAAGGTGACTTGGCCAGGGGTTGACCATTCTGAGCCAGAAGGGGAAACCACCAGAGATTATGCTGGTTGATGGAAAGCCTATCACGAAAACTAGCCCCAGCCCAATAGAGCCAAGGCTTGATAGTTTCCCAAGAGCACCAAATACTTTTAGCCACAAAGGAGACCATAATTTGAACTGGCTCCCTCATAACTAGAAGGGTTTGGAAGTTGATTCCCTTCCAAGCGAGTCTGTGAATAGGAAACCCAAACTGGATACAATGCCGGAGGAGAATTTTCCAAGCTTCATCCCCAGTAAGTGCACAGATGATCCATTTGACATAGAGAGCATTCCCTTGTCATTGAGTGGAAAGCAGGTTGAGCCCTCTGGAATCCTTGGGGAGACAACAAAATTCCCAAGCAACCCGATGAAAGCCCTTATGGGTCTCAGCAGAGGCCCAAAGAAAATCGCGGAGCAGCTTCTCAAGCCTGCTGTAGGCTACTTTAGAAGGAGCCCAACATGAAGAATAGTAGATGTGGGTGGCAGCCAAGATTTTAGAGCACACCTAAAATTTGCCAACCAGTGAGAGAAGCTTGGTAACCCAATAGGCCAGCTTTTGTTCAACTCTAGAGAGCACAGCTTGCCAGAGCTCCTGAGGGGAAGCCTGGAAGGCAAAAGGAATGCCCAAGAATCAAAAGATTTCACCCTGATCAATCTACTTCCAGTTATAAGTTTGAAGCCACTCAGGAGTGGGGAGCACCGACTGTCTATAGCACAAGGTTTTGTGCCATTGAATTGCGGAATCGGACGCAAGAAAAAAAGTATCAAGGCAGTCAAGGGCAGCAACGATCGAATTTTCATCCTCTAAAAGAGTGAGAAAGGAGTCATCTACGAAGTGTCCATTGACAAGCTGCTCTTGAGAGTCTGGGAGAGTGATTCCTTTAACACGCTGTTGGGAGATAACATTGGCCAGGAGATATCCAAAGCCCTCAGCAGCTAGAACATACAAAGCAGGGGCAAGAGGGCATCCCTGGCGAATAGAACGAAAAAGGCCAAAAGCAAAGGACTGGCGGCCATTGATGGAGATGCAAGTTGAGGCATAAAAAAAAAGCATGCAGATAGACTGCAAAAAATAGGGCCCAAAACCTAATGCCTGTAACATCACAAGAATGAAAGGCCATTCAATACGGTCATATGCTTTGGCAAAATCAATTTTAATGAACACCACTTTCTAGTTCGAATGCCGGGTCCACTCCATACCTTCCCAAACAATAATAATGTTATCAAGAATGGACCTGGATTTGATGAATCCAGTCTGCTCGGGATGCACAATCTGAGGTAAGAGGTGGCGAATTTTTAGAGCCAAGGCTTTGGCAATGATTTTATAGGAAACATTAAGAAGCGTGATGGGCCGCTAGTTACAAATATCCTCCAGATCCCAAGGCTTAGGTATGAATTTAATATTGCCTATGTTTATTAAATTACCTAGAGAGTTGTTGTGAAAGGCTTCAAGATAAACATGATGCAATTCGCTCCCAATACAATCCCAAAGTGCTTTATAAAATTCACAAGGAAAGCCATCAATCCCAGGAGCCTTGTCATCGGCCATGGAGGAAACGACTTCCTTGAGATCATCAATTGTTAATAATTGATCACAGAAATTAGTCGGGGCTGAAGAAAGCCTATGTGGCACAACAACAAGGTAGCTCTGAAGGGCTTGCTAGCACGGGGGCGTTGTGTCCTGAGCCATAAAAACTTGCTCATAGTGATGCACAAAATCCTGGAGAATGTTAGGTAACTCAAAGAGAACTTGATTTCCATCTTTGATAGCTTTAATGCCTAGGGAGGAGTGCCTAGCATGAAGAGCCAAAAAAAATCTTTGGAGGCACAGTCACCAATTTTGAGCCAGTGAAGCCGAGCCTTGATTTGAGAGCCCCTAGAAGAATAGCTATCTGCCACTTGTTGCTGGTGTCTTAAGTCCGCCACTTGGACTTGATGTGACAGGAAAAAAGGACAAGCTACTAAGGCCTCCATAGTAGCATGCAAGTCAGCCGTGGTGGCCTCGTAAGAACGTTGACGGAAAATGGCAAGCTGTCACCCATAAATGCACAAGAAACATATAGTACGAATGATAGCATCATTCTACCAAACAATCCAGCCCATACGGCTAGAAGGATGGCACTCTAAATTCCACACTCGAAGAATGTGGGCCAGGGTGGGCTTGTGATAGAGCAGAGACATGTTCAAGAAGAATTGAGTCTTACACGTGTGAGGCTGACAAGACATCCACTCAATGAGAAATTGAATTGGGAATTCATCTGAAAGGGTCACATCCACTAATGGCTTCACAGGCAAGGTAGAGCTCCAGAAGTAAAAAAAAGATTGTGCTGAGATCATGGCACGATCAAGGCATTTAAAGACTCTGTTAGAACCAGCCCTGTAGTTACACCAAGTGTGCCAGAGGGAATGAGAATGGTGGTAACCCAAGTTGAGATCAAAAAGCCCCAATTTATTGCACATATAGAACCACACCTCCCTTTAACCCACAACCCAATGAAAGGGCACAGTACTAGTCTTATCATACGCCATTTCAACCATGTTAAAATCCCCACAAAGCAACCAGGTGGCAACTGGCAAAGAATCAACAATCCAGCGCCAAAGCAAGCAATGTTCCACAACATCATTAGAGGCATAAATATTAATAATCCCAAAGGAATGATTCTCAATATTGAGAAGAAGCCAGACAGCCCACTGGGAGGGGTCCACCCCATGGTCAACCACATAAGGAAGCAACCATGGGGCCAAAAGAGTAATAGCTCCACCATGACTAGCCTCATGTAGAGTGCAAAACATAGAACTTGTTGGCCAAATAGAGCGATAGGCCGAAGTAAGCAAAAAACCTGAAATTTTGACTTCCTAGAAACAAAGCACTTCAATTTTTGGATAATTCTTCAAAGTATTCCAAATAGAATACTTTCTTGAGAGGTCTATGAGACCTCGAACATTCCATGAGAGAAAATTCATGGAAAATATTCCATGCTTGCAGAATCCTGATCCTCTTCACCTAGGGAAGAGAAGCTATTCTTCAAAAACTCTTGCGGAACTGAACCTATTTGAATAGAGGGAGAAAATCTCCATTTTTCTGGCACATATTCACCTTCTTTCGGTGGAGGAGATGAGCTGCGAGAATGCCATTGAGTCCCCATCGTCAAGGACAAAGTCGGCTGAGCACATAAAACAGTAGTAGGCTGGGGCGCAGCCTTTGGCTTGGGCTGTAGAACAGCAGAAGCCACTCTTGAGGGAGTAGCGCTCCCCTTAGCTGAAGGGTTTGAAATCGGTTGGGTCGGTTTCGGGGCCTTGGGAGCTGACCTAGTACCAGCTAGCTTATTCTTCCAGTTTGTGACCATAGTCCACTTCGTGTTTGCCTTAGTTGAAGGCTCTATCGGATGATGCTTTTCAGCAACCCGTGGCTGAGAGATAGTACATGGAACTGACAAAGGGCAGTCCCTGATCTTGTGATCAGCTGATTGGCATTGGTAGCGAGTGTTGGGTAAGTTAAAATATGTGATTTTCTGGGAGTGGCGAATATCCCCGATTTGAATGTCTACAGACTCCTTCAAATCCTTGGATAAATCAACTTCCACACAAACCCTCTTTTGAGGACGGGCTTGAAAGAACTTATCAGGTTCGATGTAAACAACCTTCCCCAAAGAGGAAGCAATATGGTGCAAGAAGGGCACACATGGCAAGGGCAACCCGGGAAACTCAATCCAAACTAGAACATGCATTTTGGTGTCTTTTGAGACAACAAAATCTTGGGTCCAAGCCTGGAATACCAACAAGGAGGAGCAAACATACCAAGGTCCATGACCCAGAATAGCTTGGACATGACTGACTTCCTCAAAGCGGAACAAAAAAAAACCTTTGGTCAGGTTTTGGACCATATCAAGGCGGACCCCATGAGGGACCCAGGCCTTGTTAACCCAGTCTTTTAGCACACTTTCGGGGGGAGTCCTCCCAACAAAATAACCCACAAGGGTGTGTTGTTCAAGCCATTGACATGCAGAATCAAAATAAGGTAAAGGTAAAACTACATCAGTAGGGGCGTCAGAATGCTTACCTCGTGAAAGACTTTCAGAACATATTTCTGAGGGCATTTGTTCGGTGGGGGAGCCATTAACTTGCGCCGACAAACCACTAACACCAACAAAAATTGTCAGGTTAGAGTCGGTTGAAGGCATAATAAACCCCTAAAATCGCAGTAAATTTTTGCCGTACTCAATGAAGGAAACAAATTCCTACGTAAGAAGCGCAGTATGACGCAGGAGGGGCCACGAATGACCTCAGAAAGCACAAAACCCTAGCAGAGCTCATGCAATGCCAAACCCTCTAATGTGAATTTAGAAACTTCTTGTTAATTATAATAGTATATTTAATATTTTTACATTTATTCCTAAAAATTATCATTGTTTTCTAATTTTTTATTTTTATTTTTATTGTTATATATGACTAATGATATAACAAGGATATATATATAATTTTATATAAGAAAATCATAGATTAAACAATTTTTTTTGACAATCTATATTTTTCTTAAAACGTCAAATGAAAGATATTTAAATGACCAGATTATCACAAAAAAATTATATGACACATGTGTAAGAGTGGGTGTCAAATTCCAAGCCTATTTAAAATATTTCATTTGATGTGAAGTGTAGACCTTATTTAAAATTGGCATGTGGTTATTGTGTCTCATACCTTGTAACGAACCTTACTTTCTTTAAAAAATAAATCATAAATATAAATAGGAGCTTTGCTAGGGTTTAAATTTCTACAACTTTTGGCAGGTTTTGCACATTGACAATAGTGTGAGAGCCCCTCGAGGGATCCCTTGGTCATGCACTTTGTTCCTAAGGCATGTGTTGTTTTCCCTTTTTTCTGAAAAAGACTACCTCTGGTGTTGCTTATGAGACTCTAAAATCATTTTTTCTCCTTGTTGAAGTGTTTTTTAATGGGGTGGGTCCATATCTTGGGTTGATTAAGTTGTTGGATCTAGGTCCCTCAAGTCTAGAGGAAGTATTGTTCATGTTATGCTCCATTTAGAGGAAGGTATTGCAGTTGATTTACTTGATGTTTTGATGGATGAAGAAATTTATGTGATGGATAACACTTTGGTGGGTAACTTCTTTGCCTTTAGACCAAACATGGATTTAGTTTATAAGTCGTATGTAGCATGTGAAAGTTGAAGGACGGTGTTTCTATCAGTGCTATGGTGGATGGTATTTTATTTCTTTAGCTAATAAGGAGGATCTCATTAAAATGCTAATAGAAGGACCTTGGTTCTTCAATAACGAGCATAGAAATAATTTCTCTTTGTAAGAGGATATTGGGATTTGATCTTTTTGTTGAACTTTGTGTGGTTACCCATACTTTGGTTCAACTACTAGGGTTTCCTTTGGAATTTTAGAGCAATAAGATTATTTAGAATATTGCTAATTATTTTAGGCAACTTTTATCTATTGATAAAATTACCTTACAAAGATCTAGGCTTGTGTTTGCTAGATTGTGTGTGAATGTTGAAATGAAAAAATTCCTACCCACACAAATAACCCTTCATTCAAATTTTGGTAGGTGGGTTTAACCGATCATTTACAAAAATGTTGGATTTTTCTATTCGAATTGTAATAAGTATGGCTATTTAATGGATAAGTGTTGTAAGCCTTCCTCTAAATATGAACATCTGGAAAAAAAAAGTTACAATGAAAGTGTCTTCTTCTAAGGATTTAAAGAGGAAAGATGATGATTTGTTTATTGCTAATAATGTCATTATCTTGGATGAGGCCCAAAAAGGTGTCTTCTCTTACTAAGGATATTCTAAATAAGGTTGTGTATTCATCTGCTAAAGATCAACAAAATGAATGCAAAATGTAGCAAAAGGATGGTTTACAATGCACAAATAAGAACAACAAAAGGAAGGTCTAGAACAACATGTGGTAAATATTGTGGTTGATCCTCATGTGGAGAATTTTTGGAAGAAGGTGAGTTGGTTGATAAGTTACAAACTATAAAACTTAAACCTCTCGAAATTAACATTGGGGGTTCTTCAACAAAGCATAACATTGGAATAATTAAGGTTTGTATATTTAGCTCTCAGAAAAGGGTCATGAGGACAAATAGCTCATGTTGGGTCTGGAGGATAAATAGATGTTGTTGGATTTGGAGGACACTCTGGGGTGATCCCACAATACTGGTTTACAATTTTTGGGAAACTCGACACTGGACTGATTTTTTTTAAAGTTAAATCTTCACTTTCGGGCTCCTATAGAAGCTAAACCATGAGGAATTTGAAGATGATGCAAACTAGTGATTTGTGAAGTTTTTTCTATATATTATAAATATATTTTTTTCAAAATTTTTGGAATTAGATTGCACATTTTTTTCATCTCCTTCGAAAACTAGTTTTTATCAGTAAACAACATTTTTGAGTGATGCTCACCGTATACAACATAATTTTTTTTGTATGAAGGATAAGTTTTTTTTTTTTTTGAATTTAGATTTTTTACTACAATATCTAACCAATTAATTTGGTTTGATAGTATTTCATTAAATATGAACTTTCCGTAATCAAGTTTCGAAGTCAAACCAATTACAATTCAGACATAGGTGGACTGTATACAACATAAAAAAATTTGTATGTATCAAAATTCATTTTTTTTAATGGATCAAGGACATCAATACCTAGCCTGAGTATATTTTTAAAAAAAATGATAATCTTCTATTTTTCCACATGTGTGGAACACAGAGCTTGATTTTTGGTGAAAAACCTACATTCACAAGAAATAAAAAATAAATATAATACAAATTAAATTTAATTAAAATTATACTTTTTTGGAAGCTTATAATAAGGAATACATACTTACAAAAAAAAAAAAATTTAAATGAATTCATTTGATCCCCAAAATGGTAAATCAAAAGTGGTTTTTTATCAGCATTTTGATAGGTGTAAAGGAGACTTCGTTATAGGTATGGTTTAAAACTAGTGGGGTTCTATCCAAGGGGGCTTGGTCTAAGGTGGTTTGGTCAAACCCTCTTCAATTGGAATCCTAAATGGAAATTTTCAAGGCTTAAATCATTATATTTTCTAAAAATATATGTGATTTCAACAAAAATCAGGATCTCCCAGAAAGTGTAAACCACTATTGTGGCAGCACCATCCAAATCTACAAATTACTGATGAAAATGATATATACATTTTTTCTCTAGCTTAGGATCTCAACCTTTCTTAATTGGTTTGATGGTTGATTTTATAAATGAGGTGCAATGGACTCTTGTAATTGGGAAAGGGAGAAGAAGATGGCTAGTAAAAAGCTAGATGTGGGGAGTGACTCTAAACAAGGAAGGCCTAATCTGAAAGAAGCTCACTTTAGAGAAACAAGTAGAGAATTTTCTATGGGAAAAAAATGGATCTTGGAAAAAATTTAAAGGCCAAGGAAACCTAAGAAATGATGTTCTTTGTTGAAAATGGGGGTGATTTCCCCTATCAAGATTAGCTGATTAGAATCAATTAGCATTTATTAGAAGATAGATTGATTGTTAGATTTCCTCATAAAAAATTTATCCTAGAATATTAGAGGACTAAATGGTCCTCACAAATAGTATCTTATTAATATTTTATAGTGGATATAATATTATTTATATCCTCCTTATATAGGAAGTGAATATTGTTGAATCGAACTTTGCTCTAATTTTTGGAAAAAATTGGTCTACTATTAAGTTTCGTATTATCCGTGAAAAAGGTGATTCTAGATGGATTGTTACCATGTGGAATCCCCTTTACCTCTCTAGAACTAAGGTGAGAAATTTTAGAAACAACTTGATAAATTATTTTATAAAATTAACCTTATAATGATATTTGGAGGCTAATCAATGTTTATGTTCTCAACTCCAAGCCTATGAGAAAATTGTTGTAGGATAAATTTTCTATTATGATTTGTAGTCAAAACGATAACAACTAGATGCTTGCAAGAAATTTAAATTCCCTTGTTTCTCCTCTCCACTACTATCCTTATGGATGTGGAGGTTCCAGATAATTATTTCACTTGATCCAATAGAAGAATGGGAAAAATCTTATTCAAATGAAGCTTGACATACTTTTAATCTCTAACACTTGTAATATTCTTCTTAATCTCAATCTTAAGGCTCTCCCAAGAGTGGGTTAGATCACAAATTTTTCCTTTTGTTGTGGGATAACCAATTGAAAAAATTCCCATACCCTTTTAAGTGTGAAATTATGTAGGCTTCTCATCTAGACTTTAGATATAGTTAGTATTTGATTGGTGGAATACCCCAGTTCAAGTTTCTCCCATGATTTTTTGGCTCAAAATATTAACCTAGTTAAAATATAAGTTAGAGGCTAGAATAAATAATCCTTTGGTAATATGTTCCACAAAAAAGATCAAAAATATTAGCTCTTTAAGGATTTGAAGGGAATATACGATAGAATGGTTGTTGGGATTTGTGACATGAAGGTTTTTCTTAAAAATAAAAACCTAAGAGAGGAATAGCATAATTCATGATAGGAGAAGAAATTTTTGGGAAGAAAAATTCATGTATTCAATGGCTTATTGAAGAAGATTACAACCCTTTAATAAAGCCTTATTATCTAAGGTTTGATGGAACCTTATTGTTATTTAGCTATGTATCTTGAGAATATGTACCAATATTTTTTCATATCTTCAAGTCCTCTCTTGCTAATGGCTATGTTATTTGGAATAACTTGCTGAAAATAAGAAAGATGCTCAAACAAGGTTTGTTTTGAAGATTAAAAAATGGTAAAAGGGTCTATTTTTAGAAAGAAAAGGATAGATGGCCCTCTGATATCCCTTGTTCTTATTTTTTCTAGTCTAATGGAACATCTAATTAGGTTGAATGGATTATAGTTGAATATTTATATAGATTGGAATAGCTTAATGCCTAAATGGAAAGATTTCCTCTTACAAGGGGCTAGGAAACAAGATTATATATGTAGTGTAAAAAAATGTCGTTGGTGAAATTTTCACACTTGTTTGGGCACTCCTTGAAAAATTGAGCTTAATGATGCCTTGAATTAGTGCTGCAATGTGTTTAACATGCTCACATTAGGTCTTGGGCCCTTGTGAACTAATGAATTTAAATTATATCTTGCTAAAGTGTTGTGAAGTGTTGCAACACACTTTCACACTTTTCTTAGGTTTTATTAATTAGTTGAACCTAATAAACCTATTTTTAATCAAAATGAACCTTAATCATACCTTATTTGGAGTGTTGTAAAGTGTTGTAAGACACTTTCACACTTTTCTAGGGTTTTCATAAATAATTGGGCTTATTTATGCTTTAATTAGCCCTATTTTGCATCCACAAGCCTTAATTAATGCATCTTTTCGAGGATAATCCTGACACAAACCAACATCCAATCATAATTCAGGTATTTTCAGGTTGTGTGACCCAGATTTGGTGGTCTAGGACTCATTTTCCACCTTGGGTATATGAGTCATGCCTAGGGTTTTGGGTCCCGATCCTGGCTTTACATATTTCTAAGCATTTTTGAACTTGGTCCCATAAATTATGCCTAATGGGAATCGTTCTTGGGCGAATGAGTCCCGTGTGGCCCAAAATCAAAATTAATTCAATTTTTTGGCAAGATTTTATCCTCCTAGATCTGATGTCAGCTCGTAGTGTTGAAATTTTAGGAATTCTTGCATAATTAAGTATAAATACAAGGTTATTTCACTCATTTTTCACCTAGCAAGTTGAATGAGCATTCATCATAGCAAGTTTGAGTTTACAAGAGCATTCAAGAATTTACAAGAGCATTCAAGAGTCTTCAAGAGAAAATTATCAAGAATTCTAAAGCATTATTCAAGCATCAAGCATCAAGCATCATGTCAAATTCCTCATGCATCATGTTTTTGTTTAGCTAACAATTGTGATGTAGGGTTTCATGATTCAAGCTAGCATTTCATTCAAGATCTATCCTATTCAAGCAAGAATAAGGGTCTACATCGGTTGGAGCCATTTCATATATATTTGTAGCACTTAAATACTAGGATTTGGTGAGTTGCAACATCATATTTTGTTCATTCATCATTCTCCATTCCTATTTCATCTTATTTCAAGGTTTTATTACCAAAATGGGGTTTGAACAAGGAAAACCCCTTTCCACTGACAAAACAACATTTGACCCTCTATTTAGAGTGTGATTTGCATATTTAGATTGAAGACATATTGAAGAGAAATTTTGGAGAAAGTTTTCAAAGTAACTAAAGTTGTCAAAGTTGTCACCTTTCATTGGAGATACTTGGAGAAATTCTATAGGTTGCAAATCAGGGTTTCAGATCCAAAAATCAATTGGGAAGCACGAAGCAAGCTGTGAAGACCAGATTCAGACTTTGAAGCTTCAAAAAACCCTAACTGGACCGATTCACCAGTTCTGGCGTATGAGTCCCAGTTTAGGTCAAAATTTAGGTTTTTACAGATTCTAATACACATTTGCCAGATTCATGTTTCTACACAGAAACCTAGATCTGGGACTGATTCGCCTAGCTTGGCGTATGAGTCCCAATCAGCATTAAAGTCAAAATTTCTAGCATTATAGAGCTCCATTCAATTATCTTTAGATTTCTAGGTGTGCACATTTCATCCTACAACTTTATGTTTTGTTTTACATAATTTTCTAGGTCATTTAGTGAAGCATTGCATCATATTAGGGTTAAAAATTTCATCTTGTATTAAATTTTTCTTTCCAAGTTCTAATGGTGGTGAACCTCTTATTAGTTTATTATCAGCCCCTAGGACAAGCCTATTGCAAGATCTCTTTCTCCTTTGCATTGAAATATCTAGGGTTATCCTTGAATGAGAGAGTGTGAAGATTGTTATTCTAGGTCCTAAAACCTATAATCCCCCAAATAATTTTCCATCCTTCAATAGAAATAATTTATTGATCAATTTTTGAAGCATATTGGGGATTGAACAATTTTTGAGGTATTTCTAGAGAGGATGACTATGTTTGGAATCCCCATCCTTTAGGACATTTCTTAGTGGATTTGGCTTATAGTATGGTTTCTAATGAAAAATGTATTCCTTATTTTGAATGGAGTTTGATATGGAATCATACGGTCCTCCCTAAAATTAGCTATTTCTAGTGGGTTGCTACACTCAATTTAAAATCCCCCCTCTAGACATCCTTGTTAGAAAGGGGTTTTAACTTGCTAACATATGTATATTATGATGTTTTGATAAGGAAACAATGGACCATCTCTTCTTTCATTGTAGATTTTCCTAGAATGTTTGGGAGAGGCTTCATCTATGTTTGAAGTCACCTAAACTTTTGTTAGCAAATAGTCAGTGCTCCCCTCAAGATTCATGACATGGACTAATCACATCATGTGGATCTATTAACTCTGGCGATTGTATCGAGCATTAACAGGTCAACCTTTTGGTGCAACGACAACTGTGGGGCCAAAAATTGGTATTAGAGCCAAAGGTGTTAGGTTCAAATCCCCTTGCGCTAAGGGGGAGATTGTTGGAAAATGGTCAGTGCTCCCCTTAGGATTCATGACATGGAATAACCACCTCTCATGGATCCATTAACTCTGGAAATTGTATCGAGCATTAACAAGTCAACCTTTTGGTGCAACAACAACCATGGGGCCAAAACAATTTCCTACTATTTTCAAATATTGTATTAGAATTTGGATATATAATTCCCCTTTTATCCATCCTATTATTATGGAAATTTGGAACCAAATCCTACTCCATATTTCTTGGGGTCTTTGGAAGGATTATAAAAGTAGAAGTATTAAGGGGAAAAAAAGGGACAGTAGAGAAGTTTTTTAGAGTATAAATAATAGATTAAAAGAAAATGTCAATGTGTCTAATATTGTTGCTTCTACTAAGTTTCCTTTTTATCTTGAGCTAAAAATTGGCCAAAATTGGGGGATAACTCAAAACCTTAAGAAGGTTAAACTAGCCAAGAACCTCTTGACATATCATGTATAAAGTGGAATAAACCTTAGAAATGATGGATAAATTTATTTATTTATTTATTTTTCTAAGTGTAATCCTATCCAAGCTATTGCTAGAGGGGTCTTAAGAGATGATTATGGGTTAATGATTGAAGGTTTTGCAAGAAATTTTTGTTGTAGAATAAAAAATGAAGCTAAATCTTAGGTTATTTTTGGGGGTATTACAAGCACCATTTTTTTCATTATTAGATAGTGGAAATTGAATGGGATTCTAGGGTGATAGTTGAATTTATCAAAACTCAAATTCTCCTTCATGAAAAATAAGACATTATATTGAAGACAACAAATCTTTAATCTACAAATATTTCTCAAGTTATGGTGAATCATTCTTTGAAAGAAGGAAACAAAACTACAAATTATTTTGCTAACCTTGGTATTTAATTCCATGAATGGAGGTACCAGTCATATGATAGGGACCTCCCTCTTATGGTCAAGGAAATTTTTCCTATTGATAGACAAAACCATAATTTTATTGATCATATTCAATAAAAAAAATGGGGCTAACTTAACTTTTTTATTACAAAAATGAAAGAGAAATCGTATCAAGGTGGTAAGAACAATCATTTCAATAATTTGAAAGTTTGGTTTATAATAATTTGAGAGGTGAAATGATCATTTCCAATATTTTAATTGAAAGGGACAAGAATGTAAGTTCTATATTTTTTTAACTTACATCATAATAATGATCAATCGTTTGCAAGGATGATCTTAATTTCCCAAGATAGAGCAATGAAAAGTACATTAAGCACATTTTTTTTTAGTTCCCTCCCTTTGTTAATCATGAATTTTAAATATTTTGTGAGCTTATGTTTTAATGAATTGGTAAAAAATATTAGAGATCTTTAAGTCACAAAAACTATCTCACACATTTTCTTATTCCTTAATCATCACATTAGGAATAATAATGAGATTATCTTTTCTCATTTGGGAATTGGGTGATACTAATTTTAAAGTTTCATTTAATGATTATCATGGTTATAGTATAAAAAGAGGAAGGATATTTTTTAAGAAATAAGATAAATCCATATAAAAAATGGTAGGATATTTTCTAGAAAGATGTTGAATCATTATGATATTTATGTTGGCTCTTATGTCATTAGGTGGCAACCTATTCTTATAGATAGTATTATTAGAAATTATTTTTGAACATTACCTTGTGATTTGATTTGTTGAATCTATTACTACATTTTGTTCTCTATTGATGAACTAAGGATTTCTACCTCTTTTAATATTTTCCCTAGCTTCTTGTTTCCTATTGGTGAGCCTAAATATTGTGTCTAGTTTACTAATGTAATGACAAAAAAGAGTCCCCCTTTTTCATTGCTCAATTTGGGAATAATTAATGATAAATTAGACCCGATATTGCCTTGATCTAGTGTTGTGATGGATTTTTTATGTCCACATTAGGTCTAAGGTCCGTTTAAGATAAATAAACTTAACTCTGCCTTAATTTAGTGTTGTAAAGTGTATTTATTTACACTTTCACATTAAATTTAGGAGGCTTATAAATTAAGTGGACCTAATCTAGTGTTGTAATATTTTCTACACATTCACATTGGATTTAGGGCCCCTCTTATCCAAATAATTTGCATGGAACCTATTTCTTGTGATTCTTTGGGGAATAATGTTGAAGTGTGGGCCATCTTGAGAAAGATGGTTTAAATTATTTTTTTGGGCAATGAGAGGGTATGATGATGAGTTAACTACCCAATTTTTTAACACCTCAAAGTAGGGTCATGTTCAAGTTGTCGGGGTTAATATTGTGGTTTTGGGGGAGCTCAATATGAAGGCTAATGGTCTAACGTGTGAAGGGGAGAAGCTGCAAAGACTTAGCGAGACCAACTATAAGAAGTTTATTGAGTCATTTCTTGAGAATAGAGGGACTTTGAAGAGACACTAGAATGGGTACATTTGGGAAGATCTACTTGTGCCTTGGCCTATGGTAAGTTAAAATATTACCAAATATTTCATATTAGAGGGTTGATTTGGTATTTTTCATGGTTATCATTTCCCCCCACTTAATCATCTAAGACATGGTAATACTAGTAGTTTCCCCTTTTTTGTCTTCTATGGAAAAGTACATTAGAGAAGGGGCTTACCCCCCTCTTTACTAGGGCATGATATTTTCTCTTTTCAAGTTTTATTTGAATTCTACTTTTGTGTCTAACTTACTCACCATTACCCATACTCAATATATTGGTGAAAATAAAAACCCTACCCTAGTTGGGAAAGGAAAAAGAAAAATTATTTTTACTAAGGATCCTTTGAACCTCTCTACTTCTAATGTCCCTAGTAATATGAACCTTATGATTTCGTAGTCTATCCCTTCGTCCAAAGGAAGAATTCCACTCTAGTGGGTGATGATGTTAAAAGAAATAAAAATGATGATATAGAGCTTGAAAATATTGTGTTATCCCTTAGAAATAGGGGTTACAAACCTAAAGTCTCCCTCCCTCCAAATGACTAGCATAATGAAAAGAAGAAATTCCCTACCATATTTTTTACCATGGGAATTGCCACTAAACCTATTGAAATTGCTATTGAATTCTCTAATGGTGAGAATACCAGGGAGGAGAAGGCTATTTCATTTGGGGAAAAATGTTGGTGAGAATTTCTTAAAAGTATTTGTTTTAAAAAATCCCACTAAACAAAAGACTATCGAGAAATATGATGATGAGGAGATCAATCCCTTGCTCGAATTTGGTAAAGAAGATTATTCTTGTGATTATATTTCTCACTCTCTAAATAATGAGGTGGATTATTTCCTATCACTTTCCCCCTCTAATATTATGTCTCTTGATATTTTTGTCCATTACAATTGTCATTGTAGTGAGCAAGATCATGAAATTTCTAATGATACTAATAATTTTTCTTATGAGGATAAGGAGATAAATGAAAAGGATGATAATGTTTCTTGTAAATATGACCCTTTGCAAATTTATTATGCAAATATTGACTTGATTTATAAGTTAGAGTTGAGAATTTGGTGAAAATATTGGAAGATTATATTGACTACCCAGGCTATAAGAAAAAGTGGAATAACATGTAAAATAATTTAAAACTCTACCAGTGTAGAGTTATAATATTGGAGGTTGTTATGAATCATCTAGTTAAAGTTATGGATTGGCTTATGAAGAAAGCTATTGTTGATTTGGTTATTGTTCAATCAAAGTTGGACAAGAGAAATAAGAAGCAAAAGAAGGAGATTGAGGTCGAGGGAGTTGCCAAGGAGGAGAAGAAGAACTTGTTTATGGGAGTTGTTGATTGGGACAAGACTCCAAGTGTTGTGAGCTTGGATTGGAGTTATCTTTACTAGTTCTTGTCTACTATGTTCTACTATTTTATTGCTATCTGCTTCTTATAACTATTTTCTATCCTTGTGGCTAACCTTTTAGATCTTATGTTATTTTTCTCTTTACGTTAAAATTATTTATGCTTTGTAAGGGTTAGATTCCCTTTTCCCTATTTATTTAATAAAAAATAAGATCACATCATTCTTATAGAAGCAATATTAATATCCTAGAGCAACATTTTTCTATGAAAAATAAGAACACCCAAACAAATTTTATCTCAATAATTATTTTCAAAATTTATTTCAATATTCCATCAAGATTAGAATACATTGTCTCTAATTTTCACATCAACTATATTCTCACTCAACATAAGCATATTTATACATTTTCACTCATACAAAATGACTTAACTACTTATTTATTTACATACTAGTACAATATACAATAATAAATGTATAAATAAAAAAGGAATTGCCTCAATATACAATGTATCTCCAAGTATTAAGCCTATGACATACTAAGATATTGTACAAATATAGAGCATTATTTAAATTTTTTACCTTCATATGGATAGACTTGTGGTCCTCAACACATAGTCCTGCTTGAAGTGACTCTACCCTTCACAAGGGTAGTAGATAAAAAATTAGTGAACACACCATGCTAACTAAGAATTGAGTGTGAGGTATTGAATTTGTTTCTTCTAACCTATTATACATCCTTAGATATCTTCTAGCTAAGTATGACATCTGGTTATCATGCAACTTGAGGATAAGAAAATGAAATGAAGTGAAAGAAACAAGGTGAATGCATAAAAACATAAATGATTACCTCAAATCACCTTCAAACTCCAAGATTGAGATAGAATAGGATGCACCCAAAGCCTATTGATATACTCTAAATAGATGGAATGTGGTTTCTTATACAAGTAGCATGATGATATGATTAATATGATTCACTACAAAATTGAACATCATAACAGTATCAAAAAATTGGATACTCAAGTGAGTTGAGAGGCATCTCATTTATAAAATTTCCATGAGAGAAATCAAGGGCTATGATGGTTTGGTTAATGGATAGCTGGGATTGAATGAGGATTGGGGTTTGGATCAAAATTTGTACTCATGTGACAAGTCTCACATAAGGGATAAGGAGTAGGTTTAGAATTTGATTGGGGAAACAACAGGTTATGTGAATGGTTGAGATTTGGAGATGTAGTATAAAATGGATGGATGAGATGCAAAGTTAGCTTGACTTTTGTGGAAAGTGTCTAGATTTAATGAATCTAGACAAGGTCTTAGTTAGTCATGTGACTCTCAATATTTAATTAAATAATAAAATTATTTAATTATTTATTGGAGAAGGGTGGTGTGGGAGGACAAATTAATTAAATAAATATAAAATATTTATTTAATTAAAGTGGCTATGAAAGTGAAGGATAAATTAATTAAATACATAATACATATTTATTTAATTGAAGTGGTGGATAAAGGTGATGGATAAATTAATTAAATAAATAATATATATTTATTTAATTAAAGTCCCTCAGATAAAGGTGGGAGATAAATTAATTAATTTTTATTTAATTATTGAGTAGGATAGGGTAAAGTATGGTCAAGGTATGGTCATTTTTGAGGTGTCTACACAAGTACCATGGATTCACAATGCATGAAACTTATGTATTACTTTGATAAAAACATTTTATAGAAAAAACACATCCATAAATGGACCTATGGTTGTATTTCCACTACTCCTATCTTAACTTAACTCGACACAATCTAGGAAAATTACTTAATTCACCTTATAACTTAGTAAAATCATGTGACAAGTTAAACTAATTAAACAATTCTACTTAATTTTGTAAGTGTGTGGAAAATATGTGTGAAGAATGACAATAACACACTTCAATGAAACATTATTAGAGAGTTCAAATGACAAATTTATCTAATTGAAGCATAATATAATCTCTAAAATCGTTCCATTTCTCTCTATCTCCAAGGATTTATTAAACCAAAGTGGCTCTCAGATTGTATGCACTATGATTATTAAGATGGCAACCTAGAGAACGAGAATGATAAACTATATGATATGTTGTGTTGAAATTATTGATAATGAAAGCTATGATAATGATAATGAAAGCTACGATACTTGTTATGAAATGATATGATAAAATATTATAAACTAAGATGCAACTGATATGAAATTCATGATTATGAATGCTAATATGATTGCTAAAATGATTCTATTTGATAATTTCTAAATGCTTGAATGTTGTATACTCAAATGCAATTCCTTCAGAGTAAGTTTGCACAAAGTTGGGATCCATTTCCTATAGCAAGAGGTTGCTTTTATAGGTTTTCGAAGGCAAATTGTGATGTGGTAGAAAGTAAAAATTTAGATTTGATCTGTATAAATCAATGGTAGAGAATGAAGAAGTTGGAGAAGAAGGGGAATGTTTCTTTCGAAAAAACATTCTGCCACATGACCAGGAACAAAAAGTGGAAGAAGAGAGCCAAGTCTCTTAAGAATGTTCCAAAATTGGTTGGAGAGATAAAGCATAATTGAATTTTATTGAAACTTTCAATTTTGGTTGAGACAAAAGCTATACACATGTGCTCAATTGAAAATTAAACTTATTCAATTTTGAAGGAATATTAGTTAAATAAAATAAACAATTGAAATTTTTTTATTTAATAAAAAGCGTGATAATTAAATAAAACAAACTATATGAATTTGTTATTTAATTAAGATGGAAGAATTAGATAATTAAATAAAACAAACTATCGAATTTTGTTTATTTAATTAAGATAGAAGAAAATAGAATATGAACTATATAAATACATGTATATTTCTATTTATTTATAAGTAGATGAATTAAAGGTTAATTAATCAGATTTATCCAGACCATTTTTAGGTGTATACATTGTGCCCCTCTTTGAAGTGATGTGTTTACACATGGCTTCAAAGAATAATTTTACTGCTAGCACTCACAAAAAAAAATTGATATGCCCCAAACACTGATTTTCAGGTGATGACAGATATGTGCCCCCTCGGGAGATAAATCGATGAATTTTTAGGATTTTTTTTAAATTTTAAATTTTTTATGATTGTTGTGATAATTTGGTGATGATTTGATATTGAAGTGATTTATCTCTCGACAAATGATGTGAAAACTACCTCATTGATAAATTGATGAATTAAGCCCCTTTGGAAAAATAAAATAAATCAACCCCATAAAAATCCCACTTAATTAGCCTTAAAAAAGGCTAAAAAGTTGGATTAGAAGCTCATTTGCGCATTTTGATTTTGAAATTTGAGAGTGATTTAGAAAATTAGCAACTTTTGAGCAAGATGGTGATTCCCTACAACACACACTGATTTGAGCATGTGTGACATCACAACTGCCTGACAACGTATGGACCTCTAGTACATACCCTGAAAAACCTTCTCATAATTTGTGCAAATCAATTTTCCCTCCATTTTCATGTTTAAATTCTGCTTTCATAGTTTTAGCACTTTCAATGCCCGATATAGCACATTCAATGACTATTTTAGCGCATTCAATGTTTTTGCACATAGAAGTAGATTTTTAGCACATTGACTACCTGAAATAGCACATTTTTTGAATTAGTGTGTAGATAGGTTTATGTAGTGCATAGATATGATGTTTTAGTGCATAGATATGAATAATGCATTGATAGGCTAGATTAGTGCATTGAATGAATGAAATAGTGCATCTAAGGGAATAACACATTGACTGCATGTATAAGCGCATTGACTACCTGAAATGGTGCATCCACCATATTGGTGCATTGATGAATTTAAATGGTGCATTGAATTTTTTAGCACTTTGATAGACTATTTTAGCGCATCCAAGTCAGAAAGATGTAATTTTTAGTAAAATCCTTGATTTTAATGTTCTTCGATCGTGTCAACCTTTGATGTGATTTTGATTGATGATTCTGATAGATTTAGATGATTATTGATCTCATGATAGGTGAGATTCAATAATTGATTGATGATAATTGACTCATGGTAGGTGAGGAACAATTATAAATTGATTGATTAACCTCATGATATGTGAGGTTGAATGATTGATAAACCTCATGATAGGTGAGGTTGAATGATAGATTGATGCTCATGAGATTTTATCAAAGTCTCACCAGAGCTGATTAGATTGATAGAATAATGATTTTGATTGATTGCCAAGATTACTGATTTGCAATTTTTTTGATGATAGGAGCCTTTGGAAAATCTGTAGATTCACGAGTGTTTTCCTCAGACATGGGATTTGATATGTCAGCTAGTGCAGCCTAAGGTATTCATTATTGCATGATGTGGTTTGTCCTCTCTTCTAGATATGCCCCAGATTAGGATTAGCAGGGGTCTCCTGACAACCTTAGCAGAGAGGTGGCATAGTGAGCATAATACCTTTCACAGTGACAGTGACCCCAGAGGATGTGTACCGCATTTTGAGGATACCCATGGTTGGAGAGCTTGTATTATATGATCAGACTGAGAAGGGAGACATTGATTCTTTGTGTAGAGTATTCAAGGATGATTGGATATGTGGTTATGAGATTCCTTGGGGAGAGATGGTTGACACATATACGACACTGCCATCCATGCTTGCTGGATTTATTCAAAGTTTCTTATGTCCCAACCATAGGTCGAAGGGACTGTTAGTTGGATGGAGTCAAATCCTGGAGCAGATGATTGTACAGGGTACCAGATATGCTTGGGGTTGTTGTATGTTAGCCCATTTATACCATGATTTACACCAAGTTGTTTATCTCAAAGGACAGTTTGTCAACCAAAGTCACATTATTACAAATATGGGCATGGGAGCATATAGCCATCACGTGTCCCATTGTTGATAGACAACAACCAGTTGGGAGGCCTTATGTTCATGGCTACATAGGTCTAGTTGTCTAGCATACGTTGGGAAAACTGTAGTATTGGAGGCATATGCTAGATGATCTTGGGTTTGTTGTATGCCGACCCTACATTGGTTGTGAGCACTAGGTAGAGGCTGATACAAAGATGCCATTTTGTGCCAATCTATGTACCTGATCGAGAGGACCCAATTTTTCATTGAGAGATTTTTGTTGAGGAGGGTGATGCAACAATATGGCTGGTTACAGGGCATGCTACAGGGTGTCTCTCATTATGCATGATGATAGATTGATGTTATAGAGTGGTGGCCCACCCTGTCATATGATGTAATAGCTGAGGAGTACCAGGGTTTACAACTAATCATTCAAGATTACCATATGGAGGTCATTGAGGCTTCGATGTCCAAGGAGTATGCACAATATCTCTTCTTACATCCATTCCAATAGATCTCCAGCCCAGATGAGCTGGTACCATTGTTAGATGAGGAGGAGAGGGCAGTAGTACATGGTCGCAGGTAGAGGAGGAGAGATGGTGGAGGAGGAGGTAGTGAGCAATGATCATGATGGAGATGATGATGATGATGGAGATGATGGAGATGGGGGTGGTAGAGGTGGCGGTGGTGTGTCATTTGATGTTAGGGATGTCATGGTGCCTCAACAAAGGAGGTCTTTGGTGGCAATGACACAACAATGTGTGCAGATTGGACTACCCTTGCAGCAGCAAAAAACATAGATAGCTACTTTATAGGTGCAGGTTCAGAAACTGTAGGGTCAGTTAGCACACTTGTGCAGGTATTATTAGCACAGGGACAAACTCATACTACATAGGCACAAGCATAGGTAGCCACATTGATAGTCGAGAGAGATACAACTAGACAATAGGGAGAGTAGGCAGTGGCCTTAGTCGATATATTGCAGATAGTGGCTGAGGGGACCACTATCGGTGATATGATGAGAGAGGTTAACCGAGTCACCAGAGAGGCCGAGTACTATCGGGGCTGATATCATGCAATTATTCCTACAGAGAAGAGGGTGAGCTATGCACAATCTAGATCGACACACAGCCACTCTCGGACCACCAGTATGGGTGTGACAAAACCAACACACTGAGATCCCGATCTGAACCCAGGTACAGGTGCACCAGGTGTGGGTCCCTTAGGTGGAGGTTTAGTGAGGCCATCGAGGTCTTTGGGGAGCACTTCATAGCTCCATTTGATCATACTTGATGTATTTTTACACATTTGATGATGTACACTCCAATTTTGACTCACTACCATTTTGATATTATATCTCTTGACATTTATTCAGACATCATTGTATACTTGACATTATGATTTTTTAGATTTATAATATATGCGACAAATTATTGATGTACATGTTCTCTATATAATTTCATGATGGTTGTCTATTTCCATATTCTATATGTCATGTGATGTGTATATGATGATGTTGTGAATATGCACTGATGAAATTATGATGTACGAATGTAATGGTAAAATGATGTTAGTATGAATATTTCATGAGATGAATTTGATAATGTGAATGATATGTGATGCTTAGATAATGATTTTATGTGTGTTATGAATGATGTGGATGTGATATGAAATGGATTTATGATGATGCTAATGATATGTAATGCAATTTTTTTAAATTTTTTTTTAATGCAAATATATGGTGTGATGTATAAATGAATGAATGATATGATAATGTAAATATATGATCAAATGTATATTGCATTCTAACATGTGCCATGCAAATTATTATGCAACTACATGATAATGATAATGTTTTTGTTAATGTCAAGTATACTCGGTCCAATAATGATAGAGATAACATCATTTTTGAAATATTTGCCAACCTCGAAACAATCTATTATGCAGATGCAAATCTAATATGAATGCAATCTAATTTAAGCATGCAAATCTACATATTCAAAATTTATCATCTTAACATGCCATTTAGCATGATTTTATCATCATTGAGCCTTTAAAATGTTGAAAGTGAGTAGAAGCATCAATGGTATAAGTTAGACCATGATGACCTGAGTACTTCTTTCATGATTTTTTATATTGCAAGTTAACACAAGCATCTAGGTATAATTAAACCAAGATGACCTAAGCATTTCTTATGTAAAACAGACAAGAATCAATCATTTTCCTATGTGAATCCGAAATGTCATCAGTGATACTTGGTAGAGCACGTCTCACGACAATTCACACAGTAATAATGATCAATTCACAGACAATAGACAAAGAAAAATCACACTCCTTCCTTGCTTCTCTATTTCAATACATCATCGAGTTGCTCCAAAGATATGATAACAAAAATCAGAGAACAACGTTTGAACATTCTAGCTAAAGTGATAAAATCATGATCCAAAAGAATATCATCCATTTAGATTTGATTTGATTGATTGATTTAAGATGTTTGATTTGGATGGTTTGATCTATTGATAAGTGATGATTGATTTTTCAATGTTGGGTTTCCCTATGATCATTGTGTTTGTTTCATTTTCATATTGTTGTTTGTCCATTTGTTTAAGCCCATAATTTATTGCCCCTAGTGGGTTCAAGATTTTTCCCCCAAGCTAGGGTGAGACACGGCCACATTGCAAGGATATGTACATGAGATTCTCAATGATAAGCATAATGATGGTGAAAGCGAATGGTCAAGATGTGCTCAAATAGATGAAAAATACGGTTTGTCACAAATAATGCATATTGCCAGGTTTTCATTAGTTTTTATTGCACTTTTCAAATTTTATAAAAATAAATTGTCTTTTTTTTTTGTATTTTCTTAATATTTTGAATTTTTTTGTTGTCTCCAAGACGCCTATTTTCCAGGTTTTCATCAAGGCAACCATTTTTTCAGGACATTTTTTAATTTTTTTTAATATTTTGATTTTTTTTGTTGTCACCAAGATGCTTGTTTGCCAAGTTTTCATCAAGGTGACCATATTTTCAGGACATTTTTTGATTTTTTTATATATATTTTTCAAGACTTTCACTGTGCACTGAATTATTTAGGAGTATAATTTCCTGAGATGGAGAATGTTGATAGTTTCATCAAACAACTCTCCTTCAGGTGTAGACAACTAATAGGCTACTAATCCATAGACTGATATGATGACAAAGGGACCTAGCTAGTTGGGTTCAAACTTCCCCTTCTTTTCATGATCCTATTGATTATGAGGGTTTTCTTTTAATACCAAGTCACCAACTTGAAATGCCCTAGGTTTTACTCTATGATTGTAACTCTTGGACATCCTCTATTGATATGATTTCAATTGATCCATAGCTTGTTGATGACACTCATCTAAAAATTTTAACTCTTGAAGTCTAGACACTCTATAGTCCTCATCTGAAATGATCCCTTTTAGTGACACATGGAGTGATAGTATTTCAACCTCAATAGGTAGAAAGGCTTCTGATCCATATACTAAGGCATATGGTGTAGCTTCTATAGGTGTTATGATATTGGTTTAGTATTCCCACAAAGCAGGATTCAGTTGAATGTGACAATCACATCCAACATCATTGACTATTTTTTTTAAGATTTTTAGTATAGCTTTGTTTGAGGCCTCTACCTGGCTATTTCCTTGAGGATAGTATGGTGTTGAAAAGCCATGTTGGATATAGAACCTTTCACACAATTCTTGGACATCCTGATTCTTAAAAGGTCTACCATTGTCAGTGATAATGGACTGAGGAACACCATACCAACAAATAAGGTAATTTAAGATAAAGGATGAAATTTATTTTCATGTGATCGTGGTTAGGGGTACAACTTCAATTCTCTTTGTAAAGTACTTTGTAGCAGTGATAATAAAATTGTGTCCATTAGATAAAGACAGATGAATCTTACCTATGAGATCTAATCCCCACTGACAAAATGGCCATGTTGATGCAATAGGTTGTAGCTCCTGTACTGGTGCATGTATGAGATTGTTGTGAATCTGACACTTTTAAAATTTCTTGAAAAATTGAAAAGACTCCTCCATATTCGGCCAGTAATACCCCAAACAAAGGAGTTTCTTCACTAGAGTTAGTCCGCTTGAATGTGTTCCATAGATACCTTCATGAACCTCGCATAAGGTTGTCTCAGATTCATCATGTTCTAGACACCATAGGAGAGTTCCATCAATACCTCGACAGTAAAGTATGTCAACAATCAAGGTATGGCATGTGGTTTGGCGAATGAAATTTCATTTTTAGTTTTGGGAAAGGTCAAGTGGAAGAGTGTTCTCCTTTAAGTAAGTATATATCTTCCCATAGATGGAGGCTTCAAGGTCAAAAACATGGCATATGGTTTGAGATAGAATTGGCTATGGCTGCCAGGATCTTGAGACCAAATGGAAAGCACAAAAGAGAGAGATGAATATGACAAGAATGAACTGTATTCATATCAATTGATTCAATGATATGAGATGATTGTGATTGATTTACAATGAGAGACCCCTTGATTATATAGCCAAGGTAAGTACATAGAAGGGCATAAGATTATGACAAGTGTCATAATCTTATGACATGAGACAACTGTGAAAATCTATCACTCTACCTAAAGTGGAAAAGTGATAATGTGATAATCACCACAAATGGTGGATCACCCACAAAAGGTGGAGAGGTAATCACATGATATGTCCAAAAAAGGTGGAAGTGATAAATTAATAACATGATAAGTCCACCAAAGGTGGAAAAGCTCCAACTACCTCCTATGTGGTCCCTAAGTAAACTTAACTAAGATGTAATCATGACCTAGGACAAGGTACAACACATTTAATTACACCAACAACAACCCCTTAAGTTCAACTTAGGGAGAATGTACACACAAATAAATAATGCAAGATGGGTCTTGACAACGAGGCCATGTTAGGTACCCATGTACAAATGCAATGCAATCTCTCACAAACAAAGAAAAGGAGAAAACCCAATGGGATAGAACTTCTCCCCAAAAGAGATGTAATATAATAATGATATCCATCACAAATCCAATCAATCTCCATCCACACAAAGGATGAAAAGAGAGACCTTTCAACCACCCATAATGAGATAACCTGCTGCAAGAGATGTACTAGAATTACATTGTGGAGTAACAGTGGAATCCTCAATCTAGCAAGCAAGGAAAGATAATTTTTTTTGCTACTGAAACTTTATTTGAGTCACTAATTGACTCAAGGTGGAATCATGATAAAGCAACAAAAGGCCCGATGCCAAGGAACACAACTCACAAACTAGCACAACTTTGGAATCTATGAAGCAATAGTTCATTGATAAATGATCTAGAACTGAAATGAAATGCAAAGAAAATGCAAACCTAGTGCACACAAAAAAAGGAAATAGTGCATGCACTGATGAATGTTCACATCTGCCTCCATGATGAAAAATAACCTCAAATTTGTGTAGATTTCAAAGTATAATAAAATGGTCTACACCACTATGAAGTACTCAAAATTAGCTTTCCATCGATATCTCGTTTGCCAAAAATAGTCACCGTGGCCAAAAGTTATGAACTTTTTCAAAAAAATTGAATTTAGCCTATAGGAAACAAAATTTCTAGCAAAAAAATATATTTCTAATTCGATTTCTAAAAAATTTACTCATTATTTGTAGACAAAAATAGAAACCCAAAAATATTTTGATGCTAAAAACAAAACCCATAAATTATTTTTTGATCCAGCAAGGAGAAGATGAATTGAATTTATTTTAACCTTTAGCCAAGAGAAAATGATGCGTGGCACTTTTTGTACAACATTTCCTCCAAATCTGTGCAAGATATGCAAAATCTAAAAGACACCCATTTCAAATTTTGACCCTGGCTACACAACATAGAAATCGTTTTTCCTACAAATGAGTGAAAGCTAGATTTTTGAAGCAAAAATGATGACGGCTCCAATAAATAATGACTTACAACAAACCTTTGTTTTCCAAAAATGAAAATGGTGACCAAATTGAGTGAAACAAAAGCCAAATCTGATTGTATCAAGCCTCCTAGATGCAATGGTGAGTTCAAATTTGCACCAGCAAGCTCCGATATGAACCTATAATAAAGAGCCAAAAATGGAACCTCCCCAAATCTGGTATCTCTCTTCAAAAAAAGACTCTCCAATGGCACCCAACCCGCTCTAATATCATGTTAGAATTGACTATGGCTGCCAAGATCTTGAGACCAAATGGAAAGCAAAAAAGAGAGAGATGAATATGACAAGAATGGACTGTATTCTTATCAATTGATTCAATGATATGAAATGATTTTGATTGATTTACAATGAGAGACCCCTTGATTATATAGCCAAGGTGAGTACATAGAAGGGCATAAGATTCTGACAAGTGTCATAATCTTATGACATGAGACAATTGTGAAAAGCTATCACTCCACCTAAAGTGGAAGAGTGATAATGTGATAATCACCACAAATGGTGGATCACCCACAAAATATGGAGAGGTAATCACATGATATGTCAATGAAAGGTGGAAATGATAAAGTAATAACATGATAAGTCCACCAAAGGTGGAAAAGCTCCAACTATCTCCTATGTGGTCCCTAAGTAAACTTAACTAAGGTGTAATCATGACCTAGAATAAGGTACAACATATTTAATTACACCAATAGTTTGAGATACAGGATCGTCATAGGAAGGAATAGTCACTTGTTCCACCATAAACTCATAACACCTTCGCTTGTTCAGTATCTTCAAGAGAGAAGCAATTATAGCCATAGCATCAACAACTTTGTTTTTCGCTCTTGGTATTTGTTCAAATTTGATTTCAATAAAGTACTTTTTGAAATCATCCAACATTCTCTTATACAACATTAACTTATCATCCTTTGTCTAATAGCCATCATTTACCTGATTTATGACCAATTGTGAATCTCCATAGACCTACGACTATGTGATCTTTCATTCAACTGCTACTTTGATGCTAATGATTAATGCCTCGTATTCAGCTACATTATTTGTACACAAAAATATGAGTCTATAAGATTTCAAAATGGTATGTCCTTGTGGTGTGATAAATAGGATTCCAGCACTTGACCCATGTTGTGTGTATGATCCATCAAAATACAACATCCATTATTGAGGTGTTATAGTAAGAAAATTTGTATCAAGAAACTCAATGTGCATCAAATGATTATCTGGTAGTGGAGCTTCCGCTAATTGATCAGCTATCATGCGACCCTTAATGGCTCTTTGATCTACATATTAGATATCAAATTCGCTCAAGAGCATTACCCATTTTGGCTAATCTCCCTGTTAAGGCAGCTTTGTTGAGTAAATACTTCAGTGGATCAATTTTAGCTATGAGTTTAACTGTGTGAGTTAACATGTAATGGCGTAGCTATTGAGTAGAAAATACTACTCCCAAGCAATCTTTCTCAATGAATTTGTAATTGATCTCATAACCATTCAAAGTTCTACTGATATAATATATAGCCAATTCTTTTCCTTTAGTATCTTCCTATGCTAGTAGAGTGCCCAAAGAAATTTCAGTTGTTGCAATGTAGAATAATAAAGGATTTCCTTCTGCATGTGGCACAAGTATTGGTGGAGACATCAAATATTGTTTGAGCTGATTAAAAGAAATTTTACATTTCTCATCCCATTTGAAAGAGATATTCTTGTGTAACAAATGATTGAACGAATGACTCTTGTATGCTAGCTGAGAGATGAACCTTCAAATAGACTGAATCCTTCCTTGTGGAGATCATAGCTGACTGATATTCTTTTGTGGCAGCATCTCCATGATGGCCTTGACCTTGGTGGGATCCACTTTAATACCTTTCTCCAAGACTATGTACCTTAGAAGCTTAGTTGATGTTACACCAAATACACATTTCTTAGGATTTAATCTGACATTGAACTTTTCTAGACGAGTGAATATTTTGTCTAGGATCTCAAGGTTTCCTTCTTTGTTATATGATTTTTCCAATAGATCGTCCACATAGTCCTCCATAAAATTATGCATCATGTCATGGAAGATGGTGGTCATTGCTCTCTGATATGTAGCCCCTGCATTTTTCAACCCAAATGGAATGATGTTCCATCAAAATTTTCCCCATGGACATGTGAACGATGTTTTCTCCTAATCCTCTGGTGCTATCTTGATTTGGTTATAACCCGAAAACCCATCCATTAATGATAAAATAGTGTGTCCCGCTATCAAGTCTACAATAATATCAATGTTAGGCAATGGAAAATTATCTTTTGGACATGCCTTGTTGAGATCCCTGAAGTCGATACATATCCTAATACCGCCATCTAGTTTAGAAATAGGTACAATATTAGAGATCCACTTAGCATAATCAATAGATCAAATGAATCCAATGTCTAACAGTTTCTTGAGCTCTACCTTCACCAACAATGCGATATGTGGGTGTATTTTTCTTAATTTTTTCTTGACAGGTTTCACTTCCATTGGTAAAGATAGATGATGCATCAAGAGATTTGGGTCTAAGCCTGAAATATTAGAGTAATACCAAGCAAATTTAATTTGTCATTCCTCAAATAACTTGGTGAACTCTAGCTTTTCTTGTTTAGTCATAGATGCTGCCAGATACAATGTCTTCACTTTTTTTGTTGTGTCGACGTTGATAGATTGAGTTGACTCAACCAACACTGATGAAATCTCATGATAGTGTTCTAGAAGAGTGTAAAATCCCCCATCCTTTAGTGTCTCAGAGGGTTTTCACTGTCAGATGCACTCTTTATTCTTACTCTTTCTAGATCTAACACTATCATTAAATGGTTTTCACCATTAGATCTTTTTTCCATATTTTCAATTTTGTAGCTGGAAGATTTGACACCCCCTGACTTGAAGCTTCGTTATGAGTTTCATGGTTGGAAAAAAGAATTTAATGATGGCATCATCATTCACAAAGATAGGAATGTTAGAAGGCATATTTTGTTCCCAGTCAATAAGCTCAGGGTGTAGTAAGGGTAAAAGGTCATCAGATTGACTAAAGTCAAGGGAAATAATAGTTTTGATAGCAATGCTGTCAAATTTTTCAATAGCGATGTCAAGGTCTATGAAATTACTCTCTTCCAAATCATTTAGTTCGCTCAATATCTGCTCATCCTCACTTGAGTCATCGATATTTTATGATCCAAACACAAGAGGTCTAGTCCCTGAGCTTTATCCCTCCTCACGTGTAGGTGCATACCTTTGTATTACATCAATTTGTTTATCATGAAAAGATTCCTCAAACAATGAATCCCAATCATACTCATTGGAGTCTATTTCATAACTAGCCTGAAGTTGTAGGATTCATTCACATATTTTCTCCTTTGTGTCTTCTTCTATAGTTTCTTTTTTATATCCCGATATAGTTTTGTCTTATTCTTGAAGTGTGAGAGGTTGAATAGGTTCTACAATGCCTTCTTTCCTTTTTCCAATAGGTCCCTATCCTTCATACCCCATCTTCTCTAGGATTGTCTTTCCTTTACCATATTGATCCATTTGTATATTGGGGGTTGTTGATGTAGATGCTTCCTCATCTTTGTAGAGCCAATTCAGGACAACCTTATCTTCTGATTCGTCAACCAAAGTTCATGCCTTTACAAATCTGCCATCAAGAACTGTAGTAGGTTGTGATGATTGTTTTTTTAATGTTGATGGTTGTCCATAAGTCCTTTGTGAAGGCAGCAACTGTGATAGACATAAATTTTTTTCAATGGAATACTCTCCCATGCCTTTGTCCTTTAACTGGATCTTTTCTTTGAATTGCTTTGATGAAGAGTTTTCATTGTTTGAGGTAGTAGAATGAGCAATACCTTTATCCTTTGATTGGTCCTTCTTCTCAACCCATTTTGATACAACATTTAATTTATTTTCATTGTTTGAGGAGCTAGAAGTGTTAGCTTCCCAGTTATGAGGTACAAAGGTGTCTTGAGTTTCCTTAAGCATGTTACATTATTGGGGATTGTTTGAATTTCTTGAGATAGTTATTTCTTGTCCATTGACTGGGAACTTCAAGCATTGGTGATATGTGGACAACACTGCTTACATCTCATGAATCCATGGGCGTCCCAAGAGTATATTATATGACAACTCTTTATCCAACACTTGGTAGACTATGTCTTTCACAATTGGTCCCACTTGAATAGGTAAGACAATAAATCCTTTGGAAGATCTCTCTTCATCATCATATGCTTTTATTGCGATTTTCCTTCTTGCATCAATAACACTCTCAAAATATCCTAGTGCACGGATCAATTTTAAAGTATAGATATTCAAACTAGCTCCACCATCTATTAGCACACACTTAACTTGGTGTTTGTGAATGAGAACCTCAATGTGGAGAGAAACATTGTGTGGATGGTTTAGTGATACATCATCATGTTCAGAAAATTATAAGCGGTGAGGAGCAATTAAGTGCCCCACCATAGCCTGGAATCGGTCAACTTCTAGATTATTGGGTATTGTTGTGGAAATAAGAGCTTGTTCTAGGATCTCCTTATGTGTTAGTGATGTTTTCAAGAGTTTTAATATTAAATTTTTTTTGGTATATTCTTCAATTGATCGATTATGTTGTACTGATTTGTAGGGCCAATGGTGCAGGAGCACCCATAAGTTACCATAGATTGTCTAGAAGGTCAAGTCTTGGGCAATTTGTTTAGGCCAACTTATCTACCTATTCATGTTCATTTATGTTTGTGCCTTAGTGGAATTTGTGATTAGGTGTTTATTTGATGAAGGTCATGTTGACCATTGCATAGGCTTAAGCATTTTGCTCAAATAGGTTTAAGACCTTTTAGACCTTTTAGGAGTTTCTTTTTCTAAATTTTGAAAATAAAGCTCAATGGAAGCTACAAGCAGCCTAGGAGTGTCCAAAGGAGAGGGTAACTTATTTAGATACCCTATTTAAGGGTGACCTCGACATGGGAGTGAGGTTGGAAGCATTTGAATTGTTTGGAATTTATGAATTCAAGAGAAAACAATGGTGAATTTGTGTGATTTTCTGGTTTTTGCCTTGGAGTGGTGTGTCAATGAATTAATTAGGCACTATAGTGTGAGTATGATGTAGAGTACTTGTTATTCAAGCATTGCGTGGTAGTAATTAGATTCTTAGTTTAGTTTCAAGAATTGTTTATAGTGCTTTCAAACTGTTGCTAGTCTGAACCAGGCAGTTTTAGAAGAATGGAGTGTTAGATCACTTTCCCACCGTACACATTGTACAGCCATTTGGGAATAGTGACTAGACTCCATGGATGTACATATTTTATGGTTAGGAGTTCTTGAATACACTGGAGCCACTATGGAAGTCTTCTCCTAGGTGAGCCAGGGAAGAGCCCGGCTAGGAAAGACCAAAGTGCAGAGCACTAAACATTGACGGGGTGCTAGTTCAAGGAAATTTTCCTTTTTGGAGAGGGAAGATGTAAGGCTTACCAAGCTTTGGTATCAATGAGGAGACTCCACCAATCCATCTAGTGAGGGAAAGGCTTGGCAATCTACTGTGTGGTCAGGAAAAAGGCTTAAAAAGGCCTAGTTTTGTCCACTTCCAAGTTAGAGCTTTGTACGGCCAGTTGAGGCCCAAGGCTCCAATAATCTTTGAGTGGTGGACATAAGAGCTAGGAATCCCAAGAAAATTTTGGGGGTTACTTGGAAGAACCTTGTGGAAAACCTTGATCCCTCCGAGAATAAAACCTAGGTTCTAGGCCTAAAATGAGGGTTTGGTGGAAGCGACTAGAAAATAGAGTTAGGTGGACCCTCAAGAACCAGAGTAGGATGGATTGAAATCATTAGAAACACCTCCACACCCTGCAAAGCTAAGTTCAATATTTTGGAGGATGATAGCCTTTAGGGTGGATTAAGGGCTAAAGTGAGATTTACAAAGTTGCACCAAGGTTGACTTGGTAGGTGGAGCTATCATGGTAGTTTGGTTGGCAAGGAGAACCATGGGATCCTAAACAAGAAAGAGGTCCTAAAGGTTGAGTTGGTAGAATGAGACACCATACAGGTCTTCCGAACAAGACCTAGAGCATGAATCAGTGATTGATTCATCCAACCTCCCTATCAGATTGGTATCAGAGCAACAAAAGATTTGGGATTGATTGTTGTATGTTAGAGCTTGAGTCGAGTGGCTCTACAACCATGGTGACAACTATAGATTTTTCCAAGAGGGTCTAAGATCAAGAGGAAGACAATAGAAGATTGAGGGAAAGAATAGATCAACTTGAGCAAGCAATGAACAATGTGCAAACCAAGACCGATGAGGTCAGTGATAGGTTGGAAGGTAGGGTGCCCAAGAGTGAAGAAGTTACAGAGGAAGACAAGATCCCTGAACCTGACCCTATTCTACAAGAGGAGCCTTTCTTGAAGGCATTAAAAGCTATGAGTGGAAAATCACTTGAAGGCATACCATTGTTTAGCGGGAAATTGGAAGCTGATCTAGTCATGGATTGGATAGAGGGAATGGAAAACCATTTTGAGTGTGATGGAGTCACTGAAGCACAAAAGTTGGAGGTGGAAAAGTCAAGATTAAGAGGTTATGCCTTGACATGGTGGAAATTCATCCAAACAAAGAGGGAAAAGGAAGGCTAGAAGCTTATCTCTACTTGGAAGGGAATGGTTTCCAAAGTAAGAGAAGCATACATGCCAGATGATTATGAGATTCAGTTGCATAAGAAGAGACAGAGCTTGAGACAAAGAGACCAAGATGTGAATTCTTATACTGAGGAGTTTCAAAAACTTTGTATGAGGTCTAATTTTTTAGAGGATGAAAGTCTTAAGGTGGCTAGGTATCTTAATGGTTTGAAGTGGAACATTCAAGAGGAGATGACTCTTCTAAGTCCCAAGATAGTACACCAATGTTATCAATTGGCTATAAAGATTGAATAAAGAAGCAAGAGGAAACAAGACCAAGCTTCCAATAGTAGAGGAAAAGGAAGAGATCAAAGAGGACATAGAGGTGGATACCAAGGTAGAGGGACTGAACAAAGAAATCAGGGAGAGTATAAGCTCACAAAGCATGGAAGTGAAACAACTTCTAGAGGAGGCTATGGAAGAGGCAAAGGACCTCAAGGAGGATCAAATAGAGGAAGAGGAGCAAGCATAAGTAACTCATACTTTGCTAGTATGAAGTGTTATAACTATGGTCAAGTAGGACATCCAGCTTATAGGTGCCCGAAGAAAGCATCTTCATCAAATACAGAAAAGAGAGTAGCATATGCTCAAGAGGACACCATGAGTATCAAATCACCAGAGGTTAGTCACATTGAATCTAAAATGGGGGAGAGCCTGATGTTTAGAAGAGTTCTAATCAGACAACCAGTCAAAGAGGAGAGAAAGCAAAGGAGAGCCATATTCAGGGTAAGATACAAAATACTTGGAAAGGTGTGCAAGGTTATAGTGGATTTAGGGTCTACTAATAAAATCATCTCAGAGGAGGTAGTAAGGAAGGTTAAATTGGAGAAAGCACCCCACAATAACCCTTACAAGGTGACATGGTTGAATAAAGGGTAGAGTGTTCTTGTCAATGATCAGACAACGGTGGAGTTCTCCATTGGAGTGTACAAGGACAAGTTGATTTGTGATGTGTTTCCCATGGATGCATGCCATCTTCTATTGGGTAGACCATGGTAGTATGATAGAGGAGCCATCTATGATGGAAAGGAGAACACTATCTCATTCAAGAAGGATGGGAAGACATTCAAATTGCAGTCACTGTCAGATGAGGAAGAAGGACAGTCAAAGACCCCTAGTATCTTGTTAAGTAGTGGCAAGGATTTTATCAACACTCTACAACAAGGAGGTGAAGGATATGTGGTCATGGTGCAACCCAAGGAAGAAGACAAGGCCAAGAAAATAGACATACAAGGAGTAGTCCAGAAGTTGCTTGAATAGTTCAAGGACATAATTAGTGATGGAACACCAACAACCTTACCTCCAAAGAGAGCCATCAGTCATCAAATTGACTTCATACCAGGAGCTTCATTGCCAAACAAAGAAGCTTACAAGCTTACACCAGATCAGAACCTAGAAGTAGCTACACAAGTGCAGGAGTTGTTAGACCAAGGACTAATCAGGAAGAGCATCAGTCTGTGTGCAGTACCAATGGTCTTAGCAACCAAGAAAGGTGGTAAGTGGAGATTATGCACTGAATCCAGAGCTATAAATAGAATTACAATCAGATATAGGTTCCCCATTCCTAGGATTGAGGATTTGATGGATTGTCTTGGAGGAGCTCAGTATTTCACCAAGTTGGATCTCAAGAGTGGATACCATCAGATCAGAATTAAAGATGGGGATGAGTGGAAGACAGCCTTTAAGACAACTAATGGGTTGTATGAGTGGAGAGTTATGCCATTTGGCCTCTCAAATGCCCCTAGCACATTCATGAGGCTCATGAATGAAGTGCTTAAGGACTTCACAGGGATATTTACGGTGGTATATCTAGATGATGTACTCATCTTTAGCAAGACAGCAAAAGAACATCTAAAGCATGTGGAGTTGGTTCTTAAAAGATTGCAGGAGGAGAGGTTAGCCATCAACCTAGAGAAGTGTGAGTTCTTCAAACAAGAGCTTGTGTATTTGGAATTCTTTAAAAGGCACTCTCTCAAGCCATTTTGGACACACGCAAGTATTTTCAGCATGCTTGAGAGCTTTGAGCACTTGAGAACTCATAATACTTCAATATTTTGCTTGGCTTAGACATAGGTGATAGTTACATCTCAAATCTGAGGGCAATCATATCATTTTCAGCAAGATGGAGAAGGCCAATGGAGGTCAACCAATGGGAACTTGAAGACTAAGTGACTTTGTTTAATGTTTTTATGTTTCTAATTTCCATTGTGCTCTATTGTTGTTAGGGATTTAAGTTTTTATGTTACTTGCAATTAATCTAAATTTTTTATCTCTAATACATTTGGTGAACCAGACATCTATACTAAGTATCATCACTACTTTCAATTCATGAATGTAGAGATTCTTGAAGATATTTTTTTTCCTTCGCTGTGTTCATTCCACGGTGTTGGTCTTTATGACTTCTATCTTTAGTATTTGCAATTAGAAATTAGTTTGCAATTAATAATTAGTTAAATGATTCTCATATTTTAAATAGACAGATGTTTGATTCATAGATATCTTGTTTATAAAGCATTCCTAATTGAATAGATTCTTTTCAACACAAACAAAATCATTTTGTCTGCCATGTTTAATGGTTGTGCTGGAAGATTATATTATTGGTTTGCCATGTTTATCATTTTGTTTACAAATATAGATTTTTAGCTTAAAAGTAAAATTAAAAACAAAAACAAACATTTTTGAAAATAAAAATGCATAAACTATTTTATGCCTAACTCTTCTTGAGAAGATTTTCTAACACAGTTTTTGCAGTCACAACATTTCCATGCTTTTAGTTAGATGTATATATATTTAGATTTTAATTTAATTAAATGTTAATAGATTTCGATTCATTTAAACTTTTAATTAGATTTCACTTAGATATTTTTAGATTTTAATGTAATTAAATTTTCATTAGTTTTCCCTTAGACTTTAAATTTTAAGTAGATTTAGATATTTTTTAAATTTTAATAAATTTTTAATTAGGTTTAGATATTTGTAAATTTTAATTTAATTAAATTTTAATAACTTTTTAATTTGATTTAGGTATTTTTTAATTTTAATTTAATTAAATTACATTTTATTTTCTAATTAGATTTTTATTATATTTTTTAGATTTTAATTTCTTTTAATTAGCTTATAAATCATTAGTTTAGATTTTAATTAAATTTTAGCTTAATTAGATTTCCAATTTCAATTAGATTTATATTTATATTTTTATTTTATTAAGTTTGGTTTTAGATTTTTAGAATTAGATTTTCAATTTTTAGATAGGATTAATGTTTGTCTATTACTTTTCATTAGCTAGACTAATATTATATTTCTTTATAGTTTAGTTTTGATTTTGGGACTAATCTTTGACTCTCTTTTTTTTATTAGGTTCGAATGTCCCAGATTTGAAACTAACATCAACTATCGTTGGTCAAAGATTGGAGGCCAAAACTACTAATCATGCTTTGCAGGGCTCTGGCTTTACTTTTCTTTATCTTGAGTGTCTTTTTCACATAGAATGATTAGTAGGCCTAAAAAGAACTTGCATGCTTGCATTGACATCATAAGCAGGTTTAAAATTTACTAGTGCTTGCATTGTCTTATGGTTTGTATTTTGTTTCTAGGTGTGTATGTACTTCTCTCGCGCCATTTGGTGATGTTGAGACTTAGAAATGCCTTTCGACATTTTGTACAACCACCCACAAATTTGGATTTGGGCATTCAAATTTTGCGTAACCCTAATTCAATAATAGAAGTATCCTCTCCCCTTGTGCACTTGTGTGAGCCTGGGTGCAAGAGAAACTATTATTGACTCTAGGAATTGGGCCTTCCTTGGTGGGAAAAAGTATTCACCCCAAGGCAATCAAATTGACAACAAATCTCTTTGGCCGAGGTACCCCCAATTGGTATATAAATGTGAATCCTAATGGAAAATGTAGGATTATGAGTGTGGATGTGTTACACAGACAAAGTAGAGTTCCCCAAAAACCCTATCGAGTGTAACCTCTTCAGGCTAGAATTCCTGCTTTAACTAATCTTAATCTTTGCCCCATGTGTGGCCACTCAAACGGGGGTCCTGAATTAAATTTGTTTGTGTAGTAGCCAAAATCCTTTCTATTTTCTAGCGCAACAATGGTCGTTGTGAAGGAATCCACATTCTTGCAGTTCTTCGTAGAGGTGATCAATCTGCCATGGGAGTTTCATGGGGGTTGGAAGCTTGGTTGGCCTGAGAAGTGAGTGCAATGTAAGGGGGAGCTAGTGCGGCCAAGCTTCTGAATTCACACGCTAAGAATAAGTGCAGTTGGGGAAACCCACGTGGAATCTAGCAAATATTGTCCTGGCTTAACCTAGGATTGTTCTAGTTTTAATCACTGATTTTTTTTGTCTCCAAGGTATAAACTTTTGATTAATGACCTTGTATCTGATTTTTTTGTTTGTGGATTATAGAAATTGATTGCTTTGATTTTTGATGATTATTCTTTTTTTAAATGATTTACATGCACAACAACAAGTTTGTAAACAGTTTTTTCAATTCTATGCATTAAACATATAGTGTGCGTTCTAGAATTGGGTTTGATTCCTTCAAATTTCCACTAGTATAACACAATAGAAGACAATTCAAGAACTTTTCTAATGTCAAAAGGTCACTTAAAATAATACAACCCACATCTTAAAACTACGTCAACTCACATAGTTGTGTCACCCCCTAGAGGGCTCCTGTATTTTTGCCTTTTTCAAGTCTTAACCAAAGTCAAATCCTCCACTTTTGGCCAAGGTCTCTGATAGTTATATGGTGAGTGTCTTGGGGGTAGATTCTTTCCTCCCCTTGCATTGTGATATAGAAAGTGTTTAGAAACTGACTCAGTTGGATTCTAAATTAAAGTTCATAGATAGGATTTCCATTCGATGCGATAATAGATAAACTCCCTTAGGAGACCTCCCAACCTTTAGAACAAAGGCTTTGGGGATGGTTATCTTGCACACTTCCATTGAATTGTGGACTTTCCCTCAATTTTCTTTTGATTATAGTGGGTTGGAAAACCTGGCTTTGGTTGTTCCCACTTAGGTCGTTCCCATACCGTGACTAATTTTTCCCACTACGGCGGGCCTTCTAAAGGTGTTAATAAAAGCATGAATAGTGATTCTATCATTCTGATCACCTAGTGAAGGGGAGAGCATAGGCCTATCACTCCAACCAGAGTAGACAAGTGGTTCAATTAATCCTTTTACTTAAGCTAGATGCCTATTTTAAATAAAATTAAGCAATAATAAATTCAAAACCCTACAAACACCATTAGTAATTTGTAGTATTTGTCTTTGACTAACGTAAATGTTTCAAACAACTATCTTTGACAAGCGTTACTTGTACCTGTAGCACAAAAAATAGTGATAAATATCCAAAATTTTACTTTTTATAAAAATAGTAAGATGTGCTAAAAATTTAAGTTTGTGTGCTAAACATTAGATGTGCTAAAAGAACTGATAGATGTGCTAAAGTGGTAAATGAATGCATTAAAATAATTATCAGATGCACTATAATAGTACTTGAATGCGCTGAAGTATCGATTGTATGTGCCAAAATGTTCTTCCAATGCATCGTAATAGTAATTTAATGTGATACAATATTTTTCGGATGCATTTAAATAGTGTTTGGATGTGCGGAAATATCTATCGGATGCACCACAAGAACTCTCAGTCGCACTAAAATAGAATCACATCAAAATCTGCAGTCACTTTCCAAAAAAATGTTGTGGGGATTGCCCGACGGTGGGCACCAAATGTAAGTGTGTGGAAAATATGTGTGAAGAATGACAATAACACATTTCAATGAAACATTATTAGAGAATTCAAATGAAAAATTTATCTAATTGAAGCATAATAAGATCTCTAAAATCGTTTCATTGCTCTCTATCTCCAAGGATTTATTAAACCAAAGTAGCTCTCAGATCGTATGCACTACATGATTATTAAAATGACAACCTAGAGAATGAGAATGACAAACTATATGATATGTTGTGATGAAATGATTGATAATGAAAGCTATGATACTTGATATGAAATGATACATGATAAACTATTGTAAACTAAGATGCAAATAATATGAAAGTCATGATTATGAATACTAATATGATTGCTAAAATGATTCTATTTGATAATTTCTAAATTCTTGAATGTTGTATGCTCAAATGCAATTCTTGCAGAGTAAGTTTGCACAAAGTTGGGATCCATTTCCTGTAGCAAGAGGTTGCTTTTATAGATTTTTGAAGGAAAATTGTGATGTGGCAGCAAGAAACGGTTCAGATTTGATCTAGATAAATCAATGCTAGAGAATGAAGAAGTAGGAGAAGAAGAAGAGGAATGTTTCTTTCAGCAAAAACTTCTACCAAGTGACCAGGAAGAAAAAGTGCATGAAGAGAGCCAAGTCTCTTAAGAATGTTCCAAAATTGGTTGGAGAGATAAAGCATAATTGAATTTTATTGAAACTTTCAATTTTGGATGAATCAAAAGTTATAGACATGTGCTCAATTGAAAATTAGAATTATTCAATTTTTGAGTAATATTAATTAAATAAAACAAATAATTGAATTTTTTTTATTTAATAAAAAGCGTGATAATTAAATAAAACAAACTATATGAATTTGTTTATTTTTTTAAGATGGAAGAATTAGATAATTAAATAAAACAAACTATTGAATTTTGTTTATTTAATTAAGATAGAAGAAAATATAATATGAACTATATAAATAAATATTTCTATTTATTTATAAGTAGATGAATTAAAGGTTAATCAATCAAATAATTGTATTTAATTAATCAGATTTATCTAGACCATTTTTATGTGTATACAAATTCAAAAGAAAATGATAACTTGAAAATACACCAATTCAAATATGATAGAAAAATAATGGATTTAGATTTTATTGAGCACACATATCTAACATTGGAAGTGGATAACCCTTTTTCTTTTTTCTTTTTTTGACAATAACCAACCAACCAAACATAGTTCAACTCAAATAATTTAAGCTCTTTTTTCCCATACACTCAATTGAGAACAATCACATGCTTGACTATTTTATAATTTCTCAAATCCATACAAAATAAATATATGTAATATTTACCTATATTTAGGTATGTGTTGGAAGTTTATATAGTATACAATTATATATATTTATATTAATAACATTTAAAAAATCATCCAAACTAAATTAATTATTGTCAAAACTTATATTTGACTGTGTATCAATTATCTTCAAAGAATGATGACATAATAATAATAATTTCACATATTGACTCACTGAACTATCCTTATCAACATATAATGATTCTACCCTATATTTTTTTAAAATTCAGACATACCAAGTGTATGAATATGGGACAATAAACCCTCAAGTTTTTAGTACCTATCGAAGAGGAATTATGGTTTTCCAAATCGACCAAACTTGTAAATTTTCTAAGTAATAACTAGATATTCAATTTAATTATATTTAAGTGTATGAATATGGAAAAATAAACCCTCAAGTTTTTAGTACCTATCGAAGAGGAATTATGGTTTTCCAAATCGTTTAATTGGGTGTACCTATTAGCAAATGAAATGTGAGAATATTTCAGTTTTAAGACAAATATTTGTATTTTCCAATGTTTTGAATTGTGAAGATGTGAATTTTTAAACAAAATATATGTTAAAATTATTTATTGGTGATTGATTAGCTAAGGAAATTTGAGTAATATTAGATTTTAAATGTACCATGCATTGGCCAGTGTTTTTCAAGTAAAATATTAAAGGTTTAAATGCTTTTGTATTATAGTTGTAGGTTTAGTAATAAATTTAATGACAAGAAAGGCATTAATAAAAATTACTTAAAATCCAATATGATGCATGTACCTTCCAACCAATTATAAGTTAGGATTTTTGAAGGTTAAACAAAATATAATTAATTTCAAATGTGAACATGTGAGATTTTTAAGACAACTTGTGTTTCTACTATTGTTTTTCATTTCTTTAATTCTACAAGCAATTATTTTTCATTATCTTCTTTTAATTTATTTGATGGATATATTATATATAATTAATAATGATGATAATTATATAATAAAAAAGAATCATTAATATACTATAATAGATATAATATACTAAACTAGTGATTGGCGGCGTTGGCGCAACACGCCCTCCGGTACCACGGGGGTGGGGGAGACTAGACCTCTTGACCAACCTCCTGCAATAGGAAAGATTTAGCCAACCGAACTAGGGCCCCAACCCCATATTATAATTAATGTTAATCATAATAAATATAAATAATATAATAATGTTTTTTTTAATCAAAAGACATAGTTCATATATATATATATATAGATAAAAATAATATTTATAATAGATGATATGTATCGCTTCCCATAGACATTGTTTGTAAACTGTCTATTTCAACCATATAGCATCACCCAACCTATTACAAAATAGACCAATACATAGGTCAAAATACCCACTTGAAACATTCAAAACACTTTTACTACCTATTACATTTATATTCCTTCAGCAAAAAGCCTTGAGATTCATCCTAGAACCATTAATCTTCAAAAATCTAAGCATTAAATCCATATACTTATTCAATCTCCATCTGCACTGGATGATCATTTTCACCCTGTTATTCTACCAAATTTCCATCAACAAAAGGAACGGGAAACAAAGGCAATAAAGTGATGTTAAGCCTACTGATATTTTTAACACCCACTAGTTGACCATAACCATCTTGTTCATTCACTCCATAGCTTTCAAAAAATTCATTAGGTGGCAATTCATTGAGGTTAAACCCATTGAAATTACATTCACCCACTGGTTGAGCATTATCCACTACAATTACCTCTATAGTTTCTTGGGAATTTCGAACACCCAATGGCTCTTGAAGATTGTTCTCATATGCTAACACATGTGGTTGATGAGGATTGGGTATTGGAGGGTCGTGAATGTGTGTGAGAAGAACCATAACGTCTTGATTTTTCTCTCTTACTTTTTTAGCTAATTCAAAAGAAAACTCCCCTACATGCCTTCTGAGGACATTTAACATTAAACTTGAATTTTGCTGAGACAAAGACTTGTTAATTGCAACATACAATTTTGGAAAAGTTGTTCGATGAAGTAAGAAGTGTCTAGGGAATAAACCTCATACATAACCATGGCCTTTTCATAGACAATATTGATGACAAGCTTCGTAGAGGACACCATTTTGTAAATACTCTTCATTTACAACTTTATTTGTAACAAATTTGACTAACTTGACATCTTGTAGCAAATCCATAAGTTTTGAAATGAAAATTGAGAGCAATTGAGATGGGTAAATCAATCTCTTCACCTCTAGCTACAAGATTTCAACTCAAACAACCCTTTTGATATGCTTTTTAAAATTTGCACAGTGTTTTTTAAACACCAAATGAAGCTTAGCATCACCAATTTTGTCTGAAATGGGCAGTTCCCATTCATTGAATGGAATGAAAATTTTGTAATTCCTCGGGTAGAACTCCATCACTTTCCACTTTCACACTTCAAAGAGATTCGTTGGAACACTAATATCACCTCTGCTTGAACTCTTCTATTGAAACATTCACTCGACAGACCCTTACCTTCACACAGACCAATAATTTTATTTGTGTAGCTTTAATCGTTGTGGTAGAATATATATTACCCATGAAGAGTAAGATATGCCATTTGAGAAATGGATTTTCATGATTTTTGCATAGCTTTGAACTCATACCAAGAAATTATGACATCGTACACATTGATGAACTAATAGAAATTTTTGATAAAATTGTCACAAAAAATAATTTTAACTATGCAAAAATATAATAATGTTATAATGTTAAGTTTGATTTGTACCAATAATAAATATAAATAATAATATAAATAGTTTCTAAAAAAAATTCATATCCTGGGTCTGACCATTATGCATTTTTTCTTAGTATCTCAAATATCACTATCCCAAAAGCCAAATCTTCTTTCAAGTTTGAGAGTATGTGGTTCAGACATCCATAGTTTATGGATATTTTGAAGTAGTGGTGGCTAAATTCTCCATGTGATCAAGGTACTATGATGTTTTAGTTGTGCAGAAAGCTAAATTATGTGAAACAACAAATAAGAAGTTGGAGCAAAGATGTTTTTTAGAACATATTTCAGCAGAAAGATTTAGTATTTAAAGAGCTATCAGCAGTACATGAGCATATAATCCAAAACGGGTTGGATGATGCTCTCTATGATAAACAAAAAGGTTACAAGAAGAATGGGAGGAGTTATGTGCTCGAGAAGAATTTTATTGGAGACAAAAGTCTCATGAATTATGGTGAAAGAAGGGGATTACAACACGAAAAAATTCCATGCTTCTGCACAGATAAAGAAGGCAACAAAATCAATTCAAGAAATTCAAGAATTGTCTATAAGAAATTGGCTCACAAGGGAAGAAGACATTAATAAGGAAGGTGTTAACTTTTTCTTTGAACTTCTGTCAGCCCCCCAAAGTAGGAGTATAAAAGGTTAAGTGATGAAAGAGAATTGTTGAATGCAATCCCTAAACTTATCAGTGATGATGATAATACTAGGCTCTTGAGGCCTTTCACCATGGAGGAGTTAAAGAATGTAGTATTTTAATTTCCTCCATACAAGCCTCCTAGCCCTGATGAGTTCATGACCTTATTCTTTCAAAAATGTTGGGAATTGGAAGAATCTAGGAGAACGGGGACAATTTTCAGGCAATTTAATGTAACTATTATTGCAATCCTACCAAAGGTAAAAGAGCCTAAAACATTTGTAGAATATAGTCCTATTTCATTATGTAACATAGTATACAAGATCTTCACCAAAGAAATTTATTTAAGATTGCAACCTCTCATACCAAAGATTATTTCTCAGGAGCAAGGAGGTTTTGTTCTGGGAAGGGAGACTTTTGAGGGGGCAATAGTTTCACATGAAGATCTTCACACAATAACCACATGAAAGATGCCTTCATTCATTGTCAAACTAGACATGATGAAAACCTATGATAGGGTAGATTGGAATTTTATCAATAAAGTGCTTGCAAAGTTTAGCTTTTGTTCAAAATGGCGTAGATGGATAATGTACAACTTATCTAGAAAAAATTTCTCAATCATTATTAATGGGAGTCCTACAGGTTTATTTACTGAAACACATGGAGTTAGGAAAGGGGATCCGTTATCACCTTCTTTTTTCATCATTATGGCAGAGGCCTTAAGTAGATTTATCCATCTAAATCACAATCAAGGCTTATGGCATGGAGTTAAGTTATCAAATTATAACATTTCATTTACACATTCTCTCCTTGTAGATGACATTATTCTTTTTGGTAAGTCTACACTGGTTGAAGCTAAACAATTTAATGAAGTATTAGAGAAATATTCGTCGACTTCAGGGAAAAATATTAATGCATCAAAATTCAAAATATATATCTTTAATACTTCTGATGATGTGAAAGATAACATAGGAACTTCAAACTTCTAGGTTTTCAAGAAGTAGAATTGCCATGTACTTATCTAGGGATTCCTTTTTTTAAGGGCTCAAACAAGGAACAATATTGGGATAAGGTAATTGATAGACTTAAGTCAAGATGTAATGCCCCGCCAAGTAACCCTAAAGGAAGTTGCAATTAACATCTTAAGTGAACCAATTTTTTTTTTATAAAGTGCATTTAACATACACATTCACTTACTAATTAACAACAACCTCTAAGGCTACAAGGTTAGGATTACTTAAACCCACATATACATATTACATATAACCATAGCCTTATGAACTTTATGATATAAACATCATACATCATAAGAATACCACATAACATAATAAGATAATCAACCAAGATACAATCTCATAAACATTATCTTAATCCAATAGATACATCACTCATTCCCAGAATGAGGCAATAGTACAAAAGATTACAATTACAAAATTCCACCTCATAATCATAAGAGGGATAAAATAACTTATACAAATTAAAATATTACAATGCAAGATAATACAACAAGAACCGCGAGCTGTCCATCTGGATGTCTCGCCACCAAGTACTGAAGATCGATGGGGACCCAACGGTTTTGGTGCATGTTCCACCCAACCAATGTGGTACCCGAAGGCCCACCCCCCATGCTAGGAGATAGTAACAAAGTAACATGGACAAAGATTCTACTACCTCTAACCAAAGGCAGACTCAAACTGACTCATACTGTTATAACCAACCAAATGAATTAACAAGTACAACAATCCATACAAGTTACAACTCATAGTATGAATCAAATCAAGTACAACTCAAGTACAATACAAGTACAAATCAAATACAATACAACAATACAAGTACAACTCCAACATCACTGACATAGGTCACATTGCTTCCAGACATAAAGTAGATCAAGTATGTTCAAATAACCATACACATAAAATAATTAACAACAGTTGTCATAGATAGAGTGTCATCGCAAGGTTTGTCATGAGATCTCCTCTAGGCATTCTTCATAGGCTCCGGCACAAGTAATCCTGGTGGCCTCAACCGAATCCCGACACTCATACTCACTCATGCGGAATCAACTACCTCTCGCAAGAGCAAGATAGTTGATCTTGCCATTCCAGGCCTTCTCACTCATCCCAAGTCTAAACAAGCCCTTGTGTCTATGAGGGAGGATTAAATTATCTTGATTAGTGTGAACTGCATCCTAATCATCTAAGTACATTAATTTAATTATCACTTGATTAACTCACTTTTGAAGGTTACCCGGTTTACCACTTTGGGCTCCGGCCCCTAACAAAAGCCACTCTTCTAATGGACAACACACACCCAAACAATCCACCAAGGGAAACACAAGTGCATACCAACTGGGCATCATAATCCACTCCAACACAAGGAGGATACAAATAATAGAACTCACTCCAACATCTTGGAGGCAACAAACACATAGTCCACTCCTTTCACAGGAGGTACAAAAGATCTCACTCCAAACATCTTGGAGGCAACAACACATAGTCCACTCCTTTCACAAGAGGCAACAAGATGAAACCACATAACAAGGTCACTCCATACAAGGAGACACGGATCCCATAATCCGCTCCTAAACCAAGGAGGTGCAAACATCCCCGTTCGTGAAAATCGGGTAAAACTGAAAAGACGCCATGCACTACCCAAGGGAAAACAACTGGATGGCATAAAGGTTCAACAACCCTTATCCTCTAAGTTCTTCTGGAAGACTTATAATTTAGGACTAACACTAAATCCCAAAACCAACAATGCAACTTGACGACATAGCAACAAAAGCATTCAAGTCATCAATCAAATCTAATATTTGGATTTCCTAAATCCATATTCATTCAATAGGTAATGTTGACAAAGTCAAAGACATGATAAGTAGATCATCTAAAATAATCATAACCCCTATTTCCCTTTTCATTATTGGAAATCTAAAACAATTAAACTTACTTCCTTTTACTAAATACAAAGAATTAAATCCTTTAAGATAAGCATGAGGAAGATACTACTTTTGGATATACTAAATCCATATCTCTTTCATAATCCAATCACAATGATTCAATTAATCTAAATAGAAATTAATAAATAACATAATTGATTGCCTCATCAATAAAACAACTTCTTAATTTACTTTTAAATCGACACAAATCCATGCAAGTAAACTCTTTCCATTTCTAAACCAAATTTTGCATCTCATTCAATTTTCTACTTAAAACATTCAATCACTTTAATATAATAACATATTGTTTCTCTATCCATTTTCCATATATACTAATCAATCCATTTTTAAATCTCTATTCAATAATACATTGCATGCATCTCATTAAAATAAAATACGATAATGAATTTTACACTGAATATATATATATATATATATATGCTCCATATTATATAGACACCATTAATATTCCATTCACAATGACTAGATTACTCTATGGAACTAAATAAAACATAATAACTATTTGCCTTTTTCAATATAGTTAGTTCCTAAATTTACTTCTAATGCAACCTAACACTATTGCAAACAATCTTTTCCAATTTTCTATCCGGAGTCTATGTCTCATCAACTATCCACTTAAAAACATGCAATTTCATCAATGTATAAAAAAAATATCTTTTGGCTTATCTATTTGACCACGCATTCATATTGTTTCTAATTAAATCTCATTAATTAAAACATACATTTAAATATAAATATTTCTATAATTCTTCAATATATTTAAATATCTTTTTCCTTATCAATTTTGACCATACATTCAAAACTTATCTTTTAAATTCTTCATGCAAAACTAAATTACATGCACTTAAATAAAACAAGGTAAATACTGATTGAAAATACTCATGGATATATATATACATCTCAATATATTTTCTTCAATCATATTAACAAAATAAATATTTCCTTTTAAATCAAATAATTACTTCTATTAAAAAATATCTTTCTCTATACATTTTCTACACATACTAATCATTTCTTTTAGAACACTAATAATACCCAATTTGCAAACAACAGAATAAAATAATAAAATATTATTTATTCTCTCAAATGGATATATACCTTCAATATATATATACTAAATATAAATTAATATATTTAAATATATTTAATCATTAACATATCTTTTATTCTTTAGAGAATATCAAATTGTTTAATTCAAAATAAAATATCCCTTATCATTAATTTTTCAAAATATAAATATATTTTTCCAATTAAATCAAATTAATAATTGGACCTTTTACACATGAATTTAAATTCCACAATCAAATTTTAAATTATGCATTCTTTACATCAAATATTTAACTCCTTCAATTAAACTTTAACATGCCATTTTAAAATAAACAATAATTTTCCCATATGTTTATAATTCTAATTCCACTAATCTAATATACAAATTTTATTTAAAATAATACAAATAAATATAATATTTTAATATTATAAATTATAATATAAAATATTATTAAATAATATTTTAATATTATAAATTATAATATAAAATATTATTAAATAATATTTTAATATTATAATAACAATACATAAAATATTAATATTTATAAATATCAATTTATTATTATTTTATTTTCAGAACAGCCATGGGAAAATAATTTAACAGCAGTCTCATGTTTCAAGCATAACTCAAAAACTACGATCTGGGTATTTGAGATTTTTGGACAGGGGTTAGAAAATTGCAAAATGCAAAAACCCTTTAAATTTCTTGAAAACCCAGTTTGTGAAAGTAAAGTTATAGGCGACGCAATCAGACCATTTTACCATGAAAATATAACTATACTGCAGATTTTAAAATCCGATTTTTTGATAATAAACAGAAAGTTTCATTTTCTAAAAACATTCTAAATGCATTGTTCAATCTCTATGTTTAATTTCAATAACAACAAAATCGATTTCCCCAATTAATTTAAATTCAACTAAGGTTTTCACAATTTTCACTCAAGAATTTTCACAAGCAAAGGCTGTAACTTTGTTTAATTCTTTTCTTCTAATATCAAATTTGTTTTCTAAAACAGATTTAACAAACAAATCTTTAATCATTACTATTTTAAAGAAAACAATCAAGAACAATAAAACACAAAGAGGAAAACCTGGTACAAGAAGCTACAGGAAGAGATGAATTTCTGATGCAAGCCTCCTCCAAAGATTTCCTAAATTTTCTTCAATCCTCCAATGAATCCAATCCAAAATCCAACAAATGCAAACAATATTTCCTTCAATCAATTCTACAATCAAACTTTCTTCAAACCCTTGTGCAAATTTTTCCAAAATTTCTTCCCTGCTGTAAAAATGTATTTTCCTAAAGACTTTTCTGCCCTAAAATTAAAACATGTATTCTTTATAAATCAAAATACCTAATACAACCCTAATTCACATTACATGCAAATTAGATATTTCAATTTCAATTTCAATTTCACTTTCAATTTCAATTTTAATTTCAATTTCAATTTCACTTTTCAAAACCCAATTTCAATTTCAAATTTCAAATAATAAATTAATTTTCAAAGTTGCAACCAATTTCCCAAATAAACATTTAATTACAATTTCTAATTTAATTCCCACACGTTGGAATTAAATTCCAAAATTAATTCTAATTCTTTTATTTCCTTTCATTCTTTTGCATCACGTTTAATTAATTAATTTAATTATTTAATAACTAAATTCAACCCCTTGGATCAAATTTAATTAATTAAATAAACTAAATATAATTAATTAATTTAAATATAAACTTTTATCCACATTGCATTATTTAAATTAAATAACCATCAACATGATTTAAATGCAATTATTCTAAATATCTATTTCCAAATCAAGAATGCTTCAGAATTAAATAACATCAAAGCAAGATAGACAATGACTCGACACACACAACTGATGACACACTAAGGCTAGGGTATAGACTTGACACATGTTACCTAGCTACTATCTCTCGTTCAACTTAACCGTTGGATCGACATGCTCAAACCTGTGAAACCAGGTGGAGTCGATGTCATGTACCTGCAATCCTGCAACCAAGTAAACAACATCATACAATATATCCAGCATATAATACACACCGTGAAGAAGGAATTACGGATTCGCAGGGCGCTCGCAAGCGAGTGATGCGAACTCGTCCTCTTCACCAATACACTCATCGAAACTGACACTTCCATCATAATCCAGTAATCTCATAATAATATCTCATGTTAACTCTACAACAACATTAATCTATAATGCATGTGAAACAATAATCAAATAACTACATCCCACAATAATATTTGTCACTCAATAGTAACGATCAAAACATCATAACAAAATGTATCCAGTATCAAAGTAATGCAACCAAACATAGCATAAAGCAACTTGAACAAGAAGCAAAACGGAGGGGTATTACACAAGAATTCTGATGTGGAAAGATAGGTGGTTATCACTTTCAGGAAGAAATAAAATAAATTCTAACATCAATTCCTAATTATTTTCTGGCAATCCTCAAAGCTCCTTGTTCTGTAATATCAAAAATTGAGAAAATTATAAGAACTTTCCTTTGGAAAGTAAATATCAATGAGAAAAAGAAAGTGCCTCTAATATCTTTAGAATCCTTGGCAAAAGGGAAAAAGAAAGGTGGAGCAGGAATACAAAACATTTTGTGGAGGAATAAATCCTTTGGTGCTAAGCTAGCGTGGTAGATGTATACAAAACCAGATGCCCAATGGAGCAAGATAATACAAGCTAAGTACTTAGATAATGAAAACCCATCAAGAAACTTAATAGTATTTGATTCTCCCAAGGGATCTGCCATTTGGAAATTTATTCTCAATAGTAGGAATCTCACTAGTAGGTTCTCCTCTTGGGAAGTTAATAATGGAAGAAGCGTAAAGTTTTAGTCCAATTCATGGAATGGGAAATCTCCATTATCAGATAATTTGGATTTGAAGGATGTAAGAACAAGTTTATTAGAAGGTTGGGGTGAAAGGTTGATATATTATGTGCAATCTATAAACTCATTAACAGGGAAATTTGTTTGGAAGAAATCCCCAAAAATCCTACTAAATGCCCAGCAGTGTGATAGGCTCTACAATGTGATTAAGGAAAGAGTAGTCTATCAATCAGCAAAACCAGACAAAATCATTTGGGTTGCATCAAAGGTTGGGACATATTCAATAAAGGAAGGATATACAATTTTAAGTCAAGTTAAACATAATACACAACCCCAAAGAGCTAGATCTCTTTGTTGTCCAGTGATAAAGTATTGCCTAAGGAAGGAAGCTTTGCTTGGCTTTCTTTACAAAAAATAATTTTGACAAGTGACCGATTAGCAAAATTGAAGATAACTAACCCCTTTAAGTGTAAGGCTCCAAAAAATCACATTCCAAACAAATTATTTCCATGATCATTGCACATTCCAAAGAAACGAGATAACATGATTAAAATTACATATCCATAGATTCTCAAAATAAAGTTCATTAATGAATTATAAACTACATACACCAAAAAGGGTGTTACAAATCATTTATTTCAATGATACATACGCAATTTTACATCAATAATTACATCCATGAAGTAGAGTTACAATTTACAAATTAGCTATATAAGCCATGCAAAAATAATACATTAAGTACATCCATAATATAAAGTTCCTTTGATCCTCATCTGCCATGACACCACTAGTCTTCTTGCACTAAGGCCAAGAGTGTGGTTAAGGCGCCTTTTCTGCCCATTCACAAAGCACATGACTTCCCTCGGTTTCTTCCTAACTCGAAGAAATCCCTGACCCTGCACGAGGATCCTAGCAACCTGGAACAATAAAGGAGGTAACTCTCGATGCATGATTCCTATATGCATTACTATACTAGAACATATTTCTTGCATGCAGGATATAGAAAAGACATATATAACATAAAAATTCTAATATTTTTATCCATCTATTTCAATGGTTCATTAGCTTGGCTAAGCATTCAAATATAAATGGTATTTTAAGAAAAGTTTAACTACCATCTTTGGGAGCCCACATTTGACATCCTTTCTGGGATGTTTCTCATAAAAAGTAAATATTGCATAGTTCATACAAGTTGCACAAACTTCAATAATTCAAGTATTCAAGCATTCTTTCTGAAAACATGTTACAATTCAAAATTTTCTATTTGATTTTATAAGAAATTCATTCACAAGAAGGTACTTTCCACATCAAGTCTTACATTTCACCATGGACTCATTTAAGTCATTCCTCAACACAACAATGGATAAAAGAAAATAAATGCACATGTGCTCTTTTCTACTTGCTTTCAAAGCATTCAATATTTCCAATTTAAATGATCTAGTCTAAAAATAATAGGTTTGTGTAATTTGAAGTAATACTTCCAATTTGAAATGTCCATATTTAAAGAGTAAAATTTTCTCATTCACGTATAAGCATATGCATATATATATATATGTTCAAAAAATTAATCAAGCTAATATATAAAATTACAGTTTCAATTGAAATAACTTACATTCTGACATGTTTTAAATGAAATGATATATATACATTTAGTTAAATATTTGTGTATATATATATACATTTTCAAGAATAATAATATACACAGCTACAACCATGTAAATATTTTCTTTAAAATGCTACAGTCATCTAATTCACAGCATAAACCATATAATATGTACACAAATAGATATATATATATATGCAATTTATCATTAAATTTTCCAACAACAACATGATTGTAAACAACAATATATACATAAACTAACTCATTTGTAAATAATCATAAACATATAAATGCACTTATATATAAATACATTCATATATATATATATATATATATATAGCTGCGATTATTAAAAGAAAAATGAACATAGCCAAAATTTCATAGGGAAATCGAAGCTTACAGTAAGAAAAAGTTATCAACACTCTTCTAAAGTCAACACCCCTATGGAGGGTGTGCTACCTGTGGGGGCAGCACCCTCGCCACAGGTTGTAGCCTGTGGAGGGTTGGCTACCTCCACAGGCAGCCATCCCCTAAGGGGGAGTCATTATCAGGGGGTCTTAAAGCCTTCCCCATATTTAAATTTAAACCCCCACTCAAATTAAAACCAATGCTTCAAAGAAAATTATTTCGACTCAAAACTTTAAATCCATGAAAATGAAATGTAAATACATTATAATAATATTATTATATATATATACACACATTTTGGTATAAATATGTAGCATTATTATATTCTGATTTGCAATTCAACTCTAAATTTATACTAGTTGTGTTCATATATATATATATATATATATATATATAATTATTATATATATTTATATATATGAAAATATATAAATATATATAGTTTTATATAAAAAGAAGAGGAAAATATAGATTATACAACCAAGAACCTGAATTTCAGCAAATATAACATTGTAACAATAATGCACAATTTTGTAATTGATTCTATTTAAAAAGGGTTTCAAAAGAGAAGAAAATCTTTCCAAAGGCATCAATCTTTCACTTTTTAAACTAAAATGCATTGGAAAGAGGATTAAAAAACTTGGAGAATGTTTTCCGATTGAATTTCCTCTTTTGGTTGCTCTCTTTCCCATTCTTGATTGCTGGAAATATCTTGTTGTAGATTTTCCTCTTCCCGACAACCATTTTTTAGTTATCTTTTGCAAATAAATAGAGAAGATTATGAACATAATTGTATATTTCCATTAATGCTTTTTCCTCTTTTAAATATTTCCCTTCCATTTCCAAATACCTAATCTTGAAAATAAAATAAAATTTGTTTTCATGCATAATATTTATCCTCCAATAGTAAATAATAGAGAAATTATATTTTTATTACACATGAATAATTTATCCTTAGAAAATAATAAGGAAGTCATTTTAATTTGTAATTTTAAATATTTATTCCCAATAAATAATAAATAAATATCACTTGCAAATAAAATAATTTTCCTAAATAACAAGGAATTGTCATTTAATTGCTATTAAATTAATTATTCTAAATAGAAAGCATTATCATTTAATTGTAAAATGAGTTCTCTAATTAAAATATAATTAATTCCTTCTGTTTTATTGCACTTTTATTTCACTACGAATTAATTTAATTAAACATTTAAAGAAAAATATGAACATTACAAACAGTCAACTAAATTTTAATACTAAGTGCATCTAAATGATTCTAAGTTCTCGTGCGTGTGAGAGAGTACCATTCCTCCTTTACCTTGTCAAGAAGCTAACCTCTTCTACCTTAGCCACACCCTTGGTCTTCAACAGTCCTGCAACTCAAGTACACCAAGACACCCATTAATAGATTAGTATCCAAGTAAAATACAAATCAAAGAAATATAATGCATTAATCCAAATAACACTATTCTATTTTTGTATCACTTTCAAATAAAACTAAATTTAATACATTTCAAATTTTCAAAAATAAAGCACACATTTTCTTATTTCATTACTCAAAACGCCATATGATTTTTTATTTACTCTACCACATACATACAGACATATAACAAATCCACATAAAGCAAAAACAAACTACATAATAGTTTGAGATGTGACATCCTTCCCCACTTGGAAGAGACATCATCTCGATGTCTTATTAGAAAAAATCCACACAACAAAGTCTTAAACATTCAATGTTTCATGTCATAATATGCAAGAAATAATGTTTATGCTAGAATCTCAAATGCAGAAAAGATTTGTCAATATCTTCTCCATTCTCCGAAAGGAAACTATCCACTGAATACTGGTCCTATTGGACCCTATACTACACAATATCATGGTTTTGCAACTTAACATTATGCCTTTCTAGAATCTTGATGGGCTCCACTAGCACCACCCCTGGATCCTGCACTTGCAATGCATGTCAGTCAATCATATGAGTAACATCTGAATGGTATGGATTAAGCACAGAAACATGGAAGACATTATGTATATGGTATAGAGCCGGTGGTAGAGCAAGCCTATATGCAATTGGATTAATAACTTCCAAAACCTCAAAAGGCCCTACATATCTAGGGGAAAGCTTAGAGATCTTTCCGAAAAATATTGAACTCTTCTGTGGCTGAAATTTCAAGAAGACCTTATTTCCCACTGAAAACTATCTAAAATTTATGTTCCTATCAGCAAAACTATTTTGACGATCTAAAGCTTGTTTCAACTTTTCCTTGATTAGCTTCATTTGATCCTCCATCTCTCTTTACATCTCAGGCCCAATGATAATCTTGTCTTCCACCTTGTCCCAATTGATAGGTGTACAAAATTTGGGGCCATACAAATCCTCAAAAGGTTTCATTCCTAAAGAGGCGTGATATGAGTTATTATATGTGAACTCTAGTAAAGGTAGGTACTCCTCCCACTTATGTTGTTGCTCCATACAGTACATCCTAAGGAGATCCTCTACTACCTGATTTACCCTCTCTGTTTGACCATCGATTTGAGGATGATAAGCTAACCTAAAGTTCAATTTGGTTCCCAGAGAAAAATTCAATGTAGTCTAGAACCTGGAAGTCATCTGAGTGTCACGATCTGAGATGATCATCTCTGGTACTCCGTGCAACCGAAAAATATCCTACACAAAATTCTTCGCTAAAACCAAGGATCCATCCTTAAGATTCCTGAGAATGAAGTGAGCTACTTTCATCAATTTATCTACCACAACCAAGATGACATCATGTTGGTTATTGGTCATAGGCAACCCCTGAATAAAATCCATAGTAATAACCTTTCATTTATACTATGGTACCCTATGTGGATATAGAAGTCTTTTCGGATGCACATGCTCAACCTTAACTCAGTGGCACTCCAAACATCGGGCTAAAAAATCAGTAACATCTCTCTTAAGTCTTGTCCAAAAATACAATGGTCTAAGTCCCTCTATCATTTTTGTCACACTGGGGTGCTGAGAATACGATGCATTATGAAACTCTTCTAGCACTAGCTCCCTTAATTCTGTTGAGTTAGGAACATACATTTGTTCCTGAAACCTCAAGAGTCCATCAGTCTCAAACATATATCTAGCATATCTATGATCTAAAGGATCCTGCTCTAGGGCTTGTTTCACCCTTTCATGATGCTCATCCCCTAAAAAATCTTGAATCACCTATTGCCTAAAATTCAGCCCTTATAGTGACCACAACTACAAGATGTCTCCTCCTACTTAAGGTATCTACTACTCTATTTTCTTTTCCTTTTATATATTCAATGCCAAAATCATACTAACTCAAAAACTCCAACCATTGTCTATGACGAGCATTCAGGTCTGGTTGAGTAAAGATATACTGCAATCCTGCATGATCTTTTCTAAGCTCAAAAGGCTTCCCCATAAGGTAGTGCCTCCACATTTGAAGAGTGTGCACTATGGAAACCAACTCCAAATCATGTGGTGCATATTTCAATTCATTTTGTTTCAATTTACTTGATTCGTATGCCACCACCTGTCCATCCTACACAAGGACTGCTCCTACACCCTCTCTTGAAGCATCGATTATCACTATAAAGTGCCCATTTGGATCTGACGCAATCAAGATAGGTGCATAAGTAAGTTTCTCCTTCAGCATCTGAAAGTCCTTCTCACACTTATCACTCCATTCAAATTTCTTTCCTTTCCTTAAGAGTGCGGTGATGGGTGTTGTGATTGTTGAGAACCCCTTGAAAATTTTCCTATAATAGTCAAAAATTCCCATAAAGCTCTAGAATTTTGAAACATTTTGTGGTTTTGGCCACTCCATGATTGTCTTAATCTTATCTAGGTCCACCGCTATCCCATCAACTGAAATAACATGTCCCAAATAGTGCACCTTAGTTTGGTAGAAAGTGCATTTAGAAATTTTCCATAAAGCTTATGATCCCTCAAATGTTGCAAAACTATGCTCAGGTGTTTTCCATGCTCTTCCTTTGATTTAGAATATATTAATATATCATCTAGGAAAACCAAGACAAATTCATCCAGAAAGTCTCAAAATATGTTGTTAATCAAATTCATAAAAGTTGCAGGGGCATTGGCTAGCCCAAACAGTAACACTGTGAATTCATAGTGCTTGTATCTTGTCCTGGAAGCAGTTTTGAAAATATCCTCATCTTTTATCCTCAATTTATGGTATCCCAACCTCAAATCAATATTTGAGAATACCTTAACCCTTTCATTTGATCAAACAGATCATCAATCCTAGGGAGCGGATACTTATTCTTAATGGTAACCTTTTTAAGCATTCTATAATCAATGCACAACCTTAAGGTCTCATCCTTCTTCTTCACAAATATAACAGGTTCTCCCCATGGAGAAACACTTGGCCTTATAAAACCTTGGTCAAGCAAATCTTATAGCTTGGCCTTCAGCTCATGCAATTTAATAGTGTTCATCCTGTATGGTGCTTTAGACTAAGGCTCAGCTCTAGGTATCAAGTCTATTAAGAAATCAAATACCCGCTTAGGTGGTAGTTTAGTCAACTCATCAAGAAAAACATCTTGAAATTCCTTTAGAATAGGATGGTCATTAGTTGACGACTCTGAACTATCAAGATCCTTGACCTTTACTGCATAGATAGTGCACCATTTTCTGCTAGCCTTCTTCAGCTGCATGGCAGAGATCTTCTTGAATTATAAAGGCCTTTTTAAACCATGAATCTCAACATGGTTACCCTGATCATCAAAACACATCACGGTTTTCTCTTCACAATCAACAGGGACCTTATGTTCAATAAGCCAATTTATTCCCAAGATTATGTCATTTGACCCCAAAGGTGCTACATATAAATTGAGCCACATCTCAAAACTAGGAAGTTCAAGTTCGCTACAAGCTAGACATTGATCCACTATTCTCTCTATTCGATTTCTATATTGAACCTTCCATGAATTAGCCATGTATCCCAACTCAACAAATAATCTAGATATAACATGAGGATCTACAAAACACTCACTAGCTCCAGTATCAATTAAGATAGAGATAAGACATCCAAAAATCTTACTTGAAAGCTAGATTGGCGTAGATTGTTAATCATCTTGGTGATTATCAACCATTGCATGGATGTGATGTTGATTCCTATTCTTTGGATTATTTACTCTCTGACGACATATACTGGCATAGTGCTCATTGTCGCATGTATAACAACCTTCACGAGGTACTCTGGGTCTGTCGAAAGCATCTCTCTTGTTACTATTGTTATTATAATTTTCCCTCTTATTGTAGTTTTGATTTCCATCATTTTGGTCCTGAGAATTATTACCCCTCTTGAGATTCCTAATCTGTCTGTTATTATTATTTCCCTAATTGTACTGATTCTTATTACTGTTATTCTAATTGTTTCCTTGAGATTTCCTATTACCATACTTAGCATCTCTGCTCCTCCTATAATTTGCAACCTATTGTAACTTCTATTCCTCTTTGGTTGCTTTCTCAAAAGCCTCATCCATGGTGGAAGGATTATGAATATCCACTTCAACTCCAATTTAAGGCCTAGGCCCTAGAATGAATTTGTGAACCCAAAACCTCTCATCAAGCTGGTACTGGGGTACATATTTGAGAAAATGGAAAAACAATTCCTAGTACTGAGTTACTGTCATTCCCCCTTGATTGAGGGTTTGGAATTTAGTCATCTTTCTATCAAAATACGACTATGGTAGCCACCTTTCATTGAACAACTGCAAAAATTGATCCCAAGTCACCTTGCCATGCAAAAGTTGTTTTTCTTCCTTTTCATTCTCCCACCAAGTGGAAGCTTCACCAAAGAGTTGATATGATCCCTATTCAGCCTTAGTCTCATTGGACAAATTTCATAGGGAAAAATACTTATCCATCTCAATCACCCATGCTTTTTCCCTATCCCCAAATGTTTTACCATCAAATTTTGGTGGGGTCACCTTTTTTAGGTCCTTTCCCAACTCTTTAGCCACTTTTCCTAACTTGCTTGAGTTTCCTTCAGTCTCAAGTTGTTCACCATTTGTATTTCCTTCATTTCCACCAGAATTCGGCCCTTGTGGTCTTGTTCGCCTTTCTTTCTCCAGGCTATCAATCCCGGCCTCATGTCGATTCAGCAGGTCTAAAATCTAATCCAACCTATCATTTGCATCATCATGGGATCCACTTTCATGTTGATAAGTTCTAAAATCCATCAGAATTAATCTATAAAACATAACATTAAGTGTAATTAGGTGTAGGTCCTAGAGTTTAACCTAGATGCTTTGATACCAAAATGTAAGGCTCAAAAAACTCACATTCCAAACAAATTATTTTCATGATCATTGCACATTCCAAGTAAGGAAAAGAGATAACATGTTTAACATTACATATCCATAGATGCTCAAAAGAAATTTCATTAATTAATTACAAATTACATACACCAAAAAGGGTGTTACAAATCATCTGTTTCAATGATACATAAACAAGTTTACATCAATAATTACATTCATGAAGTACAGTTACAATTTACAAATTGGCTATACAAGCAATGCAAAAATAATACATGAAGTACATCCATTACATAAATTTCCTCTGATTCTCATCCACCATGACACCACTAGTCTTCTTGTGATGAGGCCAAGAGTACGGTTAAGGCACCTCTTTTTCCCAACCATGAGGCACATGACTTCCTCAAGTTTCTTCCTAACTCAAAGAAATCCCCAACCCTACATGAGGAGCCTAGCAACCTGGAACAATAAAGTAGGAGGGAACTCTCGATGCATGCCTAATTCCTATATGCATTTCTACACTAGAACAACATATTTCTTGCATGTAGGATGTAGGAGAGACATATATAAAATAAAAATTCTAGGTTTTTTATCCATCTATTTCAATGTTTCATTAGCTTGGCCAAGCATTCAAATATAAATGGTATTTTAAGAAAAGGTTAACTACCATCTATGGGAGCCCACATTCGTCATCATGTCCCAGAAGTTTCTCATAAAAAGTAAATATTGCATAGTTCATACAAGTTGCACAAAGTTCAAAAATTCAAGTATTCAAGCATTCTTTCTGAAAACACGCTACAATTCCAAATTTGCTATTTGATTTCATAAGAAATTCATTCACAAGAAGGTAATTTCCACATCAAGTTTTACATTTCACCATTGACTCATTCAAGTCATTCCTCAACACAACAACGGATAAAATCAAATAAATGCACATGTGCTCTTTTCTACCTTGCTTGCAAAGCATCCAATATTTCTAATTTAAATGATTTAGTATAAAAATAATAGGTTTATGTAATTTGAAGTAATACTTCCAATTTGAAATGTCCATATTTAAAGAGTAAAATTTTCTCATTCACGTATAAGCATATATATACATATATATATACATATGTATATATATACATATATCTATATACATATGTATATATATATATATGTATATATATACATATGTATATATATACATATATAATATATGCATATGCATATTTATACGATATTCAGAAAATTAATCAAGCTAATACAAAAAATTATAGTTGCAGCTGAAATAACTTACATTCTAACATGTTTTAAACATAACAATATATATACATTTAGTTAAATATGTGTATATATATACATTTTTAAGAAATTACATTTACAGCGAAATAACATACATAGCTATAGTCATGTAAGTATTTTCGTTAAAATGCTAGTCATCTAATTCACAGAATAATCCATATAATATATACACAAATATATATATACGCAAACATATATTTACATATATATTCATTTTATCATTAAATTTTCCAACACGAGTATGATTGTAAACAACAATATAGAAATAAACAAACTCATTTGTAAACAATCATAAACATATATACACACTTATATATATACATGCATATAGAGAGAGAGAGAGAGATATAGCTGTGATTATTAAAATAAAAAAGAACAGAGCCAACATTTCATAGGGAAATCAAAGCTTGTAACAACAAATGCTCAAGACTCTTATAAAGCCAACACTCCTATGGAGGGTGCGCTACTTGTGGGGTTAGCGGCTCTCCATAGGTCACGGCCTGTGGAGGGGCGACTGTCTCCACAAGAAACCATCCCCCAAGGGGGAGGCGTTACCAAGGGGCTTCAAGCCTTCCCCATATTTAAGTTTAAACCCCCACTCAAATTAAAACCAACGCTTCAAAGAAAATTCTTTCGACTCCGAACTTTAAATTCATCAAAATAAAATGTTAATACAATATAATAATAATATTATATATATTTACATATATACATATATATGTAAATATATAGCATTATTATATTTTAGTTTACAATTCAAATATAAATTTACAGTAGCTATGTTCATATGTATATATATATAATATTATATATATGCAAATATATAAATATATATAGTTTTATATAAAAAGAAGAGGAAAATACAGATTATGCAGCCAAGAATCTGAATTTCACACAACAAATATAACATTGCAATAGTAATGCACAATTTTATAATTTATTGTATTTAAAAAGGGTTTCAAAAGAGAAGAAAATCTTTCCACGGGAAATCATCAATCTTTCACTTTTGAAACTAAAATACATTGGAAAGAGGATTCAAAAAGCAGGAAAATGCTTTTCGATTGAATTTCCTCTTTTGGTTCCTCTCTTTCCCATTCTTGATTGTTGGAAATCTCTTGTTGTAGATTTTCCTCTTTTCCCCTATATTATTGTCTCCTCTCCTTTCCACCATTCTTGATTACCGTGGGGAAGTGCACCAAGATGATTCCCAAAAAGGGAACTTAAGTGGACAGTTTTTTTCTAAAATCAGGAAATACTAACCTTGGACGTGAAATTGAGGATAGTTACACTCAAAATTTTGAGATGGAACATAAACAAGGATCAAAGTGCTCTGAATCTACTTTCTAAACTACTAATTTATTTTTAGAATGGTTGAGATTAACGGGATCAAAAGAGGGACGTGCACAAATTGGTGTTTTTTTTGTCAGAAAAACATAACATAGCAACTCTTGTACGACCCGCGTACGATGAAATTTTTTTTAGTATTTTTAAAATCGAAATGGTCAGAATTTAGCTAACAGTATGTAGTTGATGCACTATTTTTCTAATAATTTTTTAATGAATATTAGACTTTTTACTAATTTTCAAAGAGGACATTTCCTGAAAAACATAATTTTGGTTGTGCTACCCCTACAAATTTTGGAAACTAATTGAATTTTTTTTATTTTTTTTTAAATTTGTAGAATGGAGTCTAGTTTCTAAAAATGTAATTTATTTGAAAATTCGATGAATGGTTAATTTATAACGAAAAAAATACCAAACAATGCTTTTTGGCAAAAAAGAGGCATACAAATAAAAGAAATTATGGATGAAAGGCTTAACATTTTCAGAAAGTGAAAAAAATTACATCATTGGATAGCTAAGAAAGAACCCAACATTACCCATGTGTTTGATTTTTTCGATATTGAACCACGTACAATCCTGACGGTGAGCACGAAATCGATTATGTGAAATATGGTAGATTTTTTTAAAACACGTCTCTGGTCATTAGGAATTCCCTCGAAGCCTTTGAGTTGGTATTCCAAGGAAAATACCAATCCTAAGGCTTTGGAATTCCCAAAGCAAGATATAGCGCGAGTGCGCTATAATGCACTCGCATTATATCTCAGTTTTGACATGGTTTTTGCTTCTGTGGGAAACATGTCAACTAAGACATAACGTGGGTGTGTTATAACATGCTCGTGTTATGTCCTCCTTTATGTTAAATTTCAATATATTGAATGTATGTTGATATATTTGTATGTTTTTATGTACATGTATGCTTGTATTTCATGTATGTATGCATGTATGCATGCTTGTATGTGTGTACATATGTCTGCATGTATCAATGCATGTATATCATATGTATGTTTGTATGTATGTAAGATTGTATCTACACATGTATGTATGTATTCTTGTATGTATGTATGCTTGTATGCATGTAGGATTTTATGTACATATGTATTATTCTTGTATGTATGTAAGTATGTATGTATTTATGTATGTCTTAGAGGGAGGGATAATTTAGAGAGAGAGAGAGAGTCTGGAGAGATGGAGAGGGGGTGGAAGTGATATTTTAAGAGAGAGGGAGTGGGAGAGAAGGGGTTGGAGTGAGAGGGACTTAGCTAGGTAGGGTGGGAAGGATAGAGGGGGGAGACAGAGAGGGGGGATGGGAGAGAGAGAAAATTAAGAGAGGGAGAGAGACAGAGGGGGGAGACAGAGAGACAGAGAGAAAGAGAGAGTTATTTAGGCGGGGTGCTAAAGGGAGAGACTTAAGAGTGTGAGGGGTTTGATAGGGAGAGACTTGATAGATACGTAGCGAGAGGGAGTGGGAGAGAGAGGGAGTGTGAGTGAGAGACCTAAGAGAGGGAGAGGGTGTGGGAGGGAGTGACCTAATAGAGGTAGAGAAAGAGGGGGTGGAGTGAGAGGGACTTATCTAGGTAGGGTGGGAGGGATAGATAGAGAGATGGGAGAGAGACAGAGAGAGAGTTACCTAGGTAGGTTTCCAGAGGGGGAGACCTGAGAGAGAGAGGGGGTGGGAAGGAGAGACATGAGAGAGAGGGAGAGAGAGGGAGTGGGAGAGAGTGGTATAGAGTGGGAGGGACATAGAGAGAGATGGATAGAGGGAGAGAGAGAGGGTGGTAGGGATTGATTGAATGAGAGGTATGTAGAAAGAGGGAGATGATATATAGAGATAATTAGAGAGGGTAGGAGGGAGGGAGGGAAGGAGGAAGAGGTGAGATGTATAGATAGAGAGAAAGTGATAGGGGTTGAGGGTATAGGGTTGAGGGATTAGGGTGGAGAACCTATAGGGTTGATGGTTTCTGGGGTATTAGGGTTTAAGGTTTGAGAGTTGAGGGAATAGGATCGATGGTAGAGGGTATTTGGTTGAGGGTATAGGGTAGAAGGTTTAAGGGTTTGGGGTTGAAGGGTTTAGGGTTAAGGGTTTACTTGGTTGAGGGTAGAGGATTTAGGGTATAGGTTTGAGGGTATATGGTTGAAGGATTATGTTCAGGGTCTAATGTAAGGGGTAGAGGGTATAGGGGTTGAGGGTTTAGGGTTTAAGGATTGAGGGTTGAGGGACTAAGGGTTGACAGTTGAGAATTGAGGGTTGAGGGTTTAATGTATAGGGTAGAGGGTTTAATGGTTTAGGTTTTAAGGGTTGAGGATTGAAGGTTTAAGGTTGAGGGTTGAGGGTATAAGGTATAGGGTTGAGGTTCCAATATATAGGGTTGAGGGATTAGGGTTGAGGGATTAGTTTTTAGGGTAGAGAGTATTGGGTTGAGGGTGGAGGGTAGAAGGTAGAGGGTAGAGGGTTTAAGATTTTAGGGTTTAAGGGTTGAGGGTCGAGGGTTTAGGGTTGAGTTTTTAAGGGTTTGAGGGTTGAGCGTTTAAGGTTCAAGAGGGTTGAGGGATTAAGGTAGAGAGTCTACTAAGTGGGTTTAAGGGTTGGGGGATTAGGGTTGAGGGTAGAGGTTAGAGGATTGATGATAGAGGGTAGAGGGTTTACGGGTTAGGGTTTAATGGTTTAGGGTTTAGGGTTGAGGGATTAAGAGGTTATAGGGTAGAGGGTATAGGAGTTTAGGGATTAGGGTTTAAGGGTTGAGGGTTGAGGGTTGAGGAATTAAGAGGGTATAGTGGTGTAGGGATTAGGGTTTAAGGGTTGAGGGTTGAGGGATTAAGAGGGTATAGGGGTTGAGGGATTAGGGTTTAAGGATTGAGGGATGAGGGTTGAGGGATTAAGAGGGTATAGGGGTTGAGGGATTAGGGTTTAAGGGTTGAGGGTTGAGGGATTAAGAGGGTATAGGGGTTGAGGGATTAGGGTTTAAGGGTTGAGGGTTGAGGGTTGAGGGATTAAGAGGATACAGGGGTTGAGAAAGAGGTTTTAAGGGTTGAGGGTTGAGGGTTGAGGGATTAAGAGGGTATAGGGGTTGAGGGATCAAGTTTTAAGGGTTGAGAGTTGAGGGTCGAGGGATTAAGAGGATATAGGGGTTGAGGGATTAGGCTTAAGTGGGCTGAGGGCTAGCATTAAGAGGGTATAGGGGTTGAGGGATTAGGGTTTAAGGGTTGAAGGTTGAGGGATTAAGAGGGCATAGGGTTGAGGGATTAGGGGTTAAGGGTTGAGGGATTAAGAGGGTATAGGGGTTGAGGGATTAGGGTTTAAGGGTTGAGGGATTAAGAGGGTATAGGGGTTGAGGGATTAGGGTTTAAGGGTTGAGGGTTGAGGGATTAAGAGGGTAGAGGGGTTGAGGGATTAGGGTTTAAGGGTTGAGG